>CAUYSK010024015.1:0-63609 GCA_963575035.1 Avahi laniger | reverse complement strand
GTGGCATCTTCCTAGCTCACAGCAACCTCAAACTTCTGGGCTCAAGCAATCCTTCTGCCTTAGCCTCCTGAGTAGCTGGGACTACAGGCATGCACCACCATGCCTGGCTAATTTTTTTAATATATTTTTAGTTGTCCGATTTATTTCTTTCTATTTTTTTAGAAGAGACAGGGTCTCGCTCTTGCTCAGGCTGGTTTTGAACTCCTGAGCTCAAACAATCCACCCACCTCGGCCTCCCAGAGTGCTAGGATTACAGGCGTGAGCCACCACGCCCGGCCTGACCAGGGATGTTTTTTATCTTAAATAATGGATTGTGATGCATTAGTGAATTGTATTTTTTTAAAGGTATGAGACAGAAGGAGAAAGCATTACAAGAAAAAAGGGAAAGTTTCATGCACAAAATGTTAGTCTCTGTCATGCTTGTAGGTGTCCTGGTCCCAGTGTGAAATGTATTTCTTACCTTGGGTTGCACTCAAGAAAGTGGGCAGCTCTGGGAATACTGGAGAAGAAAGGAGTCTGGCCTTGGAGTGGAGAGTCTGGGATTGAGCCCCCTCTATGCCCCTTATGTCCTGGGGCACACATCCACAGACACCAACACAGGCCAGGCCCCCTTCCTTGTATGTGAGCAGGATAGAAGTGGTCTGCCCTGGCGGCACTGGAGAACGTTAGCCTGGAAGAAACCAAGGAGATGACCCAGTCGGTGGGGAAGCTGAAGACCAGAGATTAGAAAAGTCCAGTCCACAGTCACGTGGCACATTAGTGGCAGTGGCAGGGGCAGGACTAAACCCCATCGTGATTCTTGGGGCAGCCCCCCTTCTGACAGGTGAGGGGCACAAGGGCCTCAGGAATCTCCTTAGAAGCAAACATCTCACGTGGCTGTAAGGGTGAGCTGGCTTCACCGTAGGGGCCTCATTCATCTCCGAGCCAGGGCAGGGCGGCCACTTAACCGTCAGAGGCCACGCTTCAGCGTCTGTTTGGGAAGAGAAGACAAGACACTCTGCATCCAATTAAAAGCAACAGGAGGGTGTAAGGGAGACAGAAAGTAATTCTCCTCCTTGGCAGCCAGCCAGAGCATCCTTGTGCTGAGATTAAGAAGGATAATAACAACAGCCATAATAGTGGGAAGAATAAAGCTTCTACAAAGCCTCGAAGACTTGGCAAAATACTAAGAGGAAAGAGGAAAATCAAGATGGTCACTCTGACCTTTGCACATCTCCTATAGGAAGCCGGTGGCCCTGCCCCTCATGGAAGAAACGTCCTTTCGAAAGCGCCTGACGTTCCACGTGGGGCTCCGGCCAACTCGGCATGCCTCGCGCGACTGCGGGCAGGTTCAGTGTCACGGTCAGTGTCATGCGCAGCTCAGGTAGGCTGTGGTTTCATGAGACACCAGTCTGCTAGGAAGGTATTTTTTAGATGTATTTAACATTGAAATCAGTAGACTTCTAGTAAAGATAAACATTTAAACCAGTAAACTTTGGGTCGAGTAGATTGCCCTCCACTGCGTGGGTGGGCCACATCCAATCAGTCGAAGGCCAGAAGAAGAAGGAAACCTCGGTCCTCACTATGGTAACGTAGAAACCCTGCCTGAGTTAGCAGCCTGCAGTGCCAACTCTTGTCGGAGTTTTCATCCAGCTGGCCTGCCCTGCAAATTTCGGACTTGCCAGGCTCCACGATAGTGTGAGCCATTCTCTTAAAATAAATCTCTCTCTCTCTCTCTCTCTCTCTCTCTCTCTCTGTTCATACACACACTAACACACCCTCCCTATCAGTTCTGTTTTTCTGGAGAACTCTGCCTGATACACTCATCCTCTCATTTCCACTTTTCTCCAGCCTCATCCCCGCCAAGTTAGAGCGCTCAGAGCTGACGTCAACTCTGGTCTCTTCTGGCGCCCTCTGCCCACGCCTAGTGGGCCAGTAAGCCTGTCTGTTTTCTCTCTCCCGGTCTCACATCCACCCCTGTCTTGGCATTCTCCCGTCGGTCCCTTTTAATCTCACACATGGACACCTACAGTGGCCTCCTTCGCTCACTCACTGTCGCTCTCTCTTTCTGTCCACGCCTCTCCACGTCGGCCTCCTCCCGTCTCTCCTTCCATATCACAGAATGTTAGCGGTGGGAGGCTGCCTGCTGGGCCATGGGATCCCACCACTCTCGGGCCTCCTGCATTGGGACTGAGACTTGTCAACTTCCTGGCATTATTGTAGACTTTGGTCTAGGGCCCCATATATACCATCCGCTGCCTGCCAGCCTGCCATCACTGCCAGGCCCTAAGTCCCTGCTCTGTAGGATCACTCTTTTCGGAACTTTTCAGTGGATCCCCATTGCTTCTCTAAATAAAATTTATACTATTGGGCCTGGCATTTATTCAGCAAACATTTATTGAGTAGAATCATGTGCCAAGCTCTGGACTTTATTTGCTAGGGATACCCAATGGGATTTCTGCTCTCACAAGGCTAACGTTCTAGTGAGAGGAGATGGAACACAAATAGATATGTAATCTGTCTGGTGGTGATGAACGCTATGGAGAAAAATGAAACAGAATAAGGGGAAGGTGGTCGGTGCAAGTACTGAGAAGAGCTGAGATCTGAGCAGGAGGGAGGGAGCCCTGCACAATCTGGGCGAAAAACATTCGGGTGGAAGAAACAGCAGGTGCAAAGGCCCTGAGATGGATGCTTGGCTGGCATGGAGGGGGAACGGCCAGGAGCCTGGTGTGGCTGCAGTGGAGTAAGGGGAGGGCAGTAGGAGATGAGGGCTTGTGGGGCCTTCAGGCCACTGTAAGGACTTTGTCCCTGAGTGAGAAGTGCAGCCAGGAGAAGGCTTTGAGCCAAGGTGTGACATGACCTGACTTGCACACTTGTGGGTTGCTGTGTGGAGGATGCTCTGAGGGGAAAGAGGAGAAACCAGGGAAACCAGGTAGAGTTCAGGCGAAAGGTGACGCTGGATTGGGCTCAGGTGATAGTGCTGCAGGTGTGAGAGGTTACCTGGGGTGTATTCCAAGGAGGAGTCCACAGAGCTTGCTGACAGAAGGGACTTGAGGAGGGAGATAGAGGAGGCAAGGTTGACAGCTCTGTTTAAGGCTGAAGAAATGGGAAGAATGGGTTTGCCTCTTGTGCAGATGGAGAAGCTTAGTAGGAGCAGGTGCAGAGGGGAACCAAGACTGGGTTGGGGACGTATGCTCAGGACGTATTTTAGAACTGAAAGCGAAGATGCAGGTAAGTAGTTGGATATGAGAGGCAGAAAGCTTGGAGGCAAAGATAGAAATCTGGGGGTCATTGCAGGGTCCGAATGAATCCACAGGACTAGGGGAGGTCACATAGGGAGTGCGTGGATATGGAGGAGAAGAGGGCTGAGTGTGGAACAGGGGTTTCCATGCTTAGCAGCGAGGAGGGGCCTGAGAAGGGGCCGTCAGGGAGCTGGGAGGGGGGCGGGGAAACCAGGAGTGAGGGGCGTCCCAGAGGCAGGGGAGGAAGGTGTCCTGGGAGGATAGGGCGGCTGTGCCAGTGATGTTGCTAGATCCAGCAGGGGGGAGTTAGGAGTTGCCGATTGGATCTAACCATGTGCGATTTCATAAGGCAATTTCAGTGGCCTCATCGGAGTAGAAGTCTAATGAGGTCAGAGCCCAAGAGAGAAGGGGAGGAGAGAGAGTGAAAACAGGATTCCTTTTCTCCAAGGGAAGCTGAGAAGGGGATGATTGCAGAGAGGGTTCTGGGTGTCGAGGGAGGGTGTTTCAAAGACGGGAAATGCTCTGTGTGTGTGCTAATGGAATGACCCAGCAGGAGGGGGAGCTTTGAAGGTGTAAGAGAAAGAAGTCAGAATTACCGGAAAGAATTCCTCGAGGAGGCAAGAGGAGAAGAGACCCAAATCATACAATCGGTAGTGAAGGCCATCCACGCTCTGGTCTTAACCTGTCTTATTAGCATCTTTTTCATCCGCTGGAACCTGGTTTACTCTAGGCAAAGCCAAGATATTCACTATTCCTTCAAACACACCATGGGTTTATTTTTCCTCTATAGCTTTGTTGGGTCAGACCATAAGCTGACTTAGAAAACTTCCCACATCTCGATGTGTCAAAATGTCACCTCTTCTTCAAGGCCCATCTCAAACGCGCCCCTGCCTCACCCCACGTGGCTTCCCACAACAGCCCTGCTGGAAGCGGCCCCTCCTGAGCAGCCGGGCCCTTTGCCTGGGCTCTGCAGAGCCCTCGCGGTCAGGGCTTAGTTCCTCTGTCAGCAGAGTGCATGGTGCTGGCAGGCGCCTAGCAGATGGGGAGTGAATGAATTCAGCCCCCATCAACTTACCCAAGACTGTGGTATTAGACAAGCTACAAAGAACCTCTGTCCATTTCAGTATAGCTGTAAGTCTTGTGCTTTAATGCTGCATATTGCTTTTATTTAGAATTTCATGTTGGGGTATCATGATTTCTGCTGTGCTTAGGGCCCCCGACAATCCTTACCTGGCCCCATGTAACCCCTCATTCCCCTAGGAAGCTATATGCTCTTCGAGCAGGAG
Source organism: Avahi laniger (assembly GCA_963575035.1). Lineage (NCBI taxonomy): Eukaryota > Metazoa > Chordata > Mammalia > Primates > Indriidae > Avahi > Avahi laniger. Next base: position 59,102 of record CAUYSK010024015.1, on the reverse strand, counting down.
TTGCATCCCACCTGAAGCACCTCCTTATTTCCTAAATACGCACATGCTGAGTGGGAAACTGTTTCGTAGCAGTGTTACATGGCAGTGGAGGCCCTGTGTGCGTTTGTGTGCTGACTCTGGGAAGATGGGGTGTTGGTAAAAAGTGGCTTTATTCCAGAACCGGGCAGAGAGGGGCCATACAGGGCCGCATGTTGGTTCAAAGTCCATAATACTCAGGCCAGGGGAAGGCTGCCCCACAAGCCAGGTGTTGAGGTGGGGCCCAGCATCCCATCATGCCCACTGAGGGGACCCCCTGGGGCTACACAGCCTCATTTGGGGTATGGCAGTGTCTGTATTAAAAAAGAAGGCAGGCTTTGATTTGCCTGCCCGTCAGTATTTCTCCTGAGAAAATCAAGTCAGTGCCAAAGGACAGTTCTTGCTTCTTCCCTCCCTCCCTCCTCTTTCTAATCCCACCTCCCATTCATACACATCTCTGCAAAACACAGGCAGAGTCTCTGACAGTATTCTAGCCCACAAAGAATAGAAGATTAGGTTGCAAAGATACTCTAGAACCAGAGGGTAGAAAGATTCTGTCTTCTATCTGATTACGCACTGATGTGTCTGCCTTTAAGGCCTTCAGTATATATACAACTTGTCTCCTTTTTATGAATTATGACAACAACCCTATACGGTAGATACTATATCCCCACTTTACAGATGAGAAAAACTGATTTCTAGAGAAACGAAGGAACCTACCCCAGGTCACACAGCCAGGAGGGGACGGAGAGCGTGTTTAATTTCAAGTCTTCTGACTTCAGCCTCCTGCACCAGTGCCCTTTCTGCTGCACCAGGGCTCAGCACACTTTTTCTCTAAAGGGCTAGATAGTGAATATTTTAGGCTTTGGGGGCCAACTGGTCTGCAAAGTAGTTGCAACTGCTCACTTCTGCTGTTGAGTGAGAAAGCAGCCATAGACCGTATACAAACGGGCATGACTCTATTTCCACAAAACCTATATTAATATTTATAAAAGCAGGCGGCAGCCTGGAACAAGCCCACAGGTCTAAGGGAGGAGACCCCAGACAGCGTGCAAAGCTGCCCTTTGGTTTCTGTGGCTCCACATGGCCCTTGGAGCACCCCTTCCATGCCTCCAGAATGGCCACCTGTACAGTAACACCTGCTGGCTGTAAAGCTCTTGCATGAGTCTCCGTTGGCTCCAGGGTGGGCATTAGGGCTCCTGCCTTCCCTCCAGGCCCATTGGCGGTGATTAAGAGCCCAGCCATACGTCTCTGACAGCAGCGGCTGAGATAAGCCGGGGTGTGCAGGGGCAGGGGGCTGGCCACGTGGGACGTGGGTTTCATTCTTGGAGAGGAGTAATAAGCATGTAATTGGCTTTTCAGAAATGTGCAAGCTGCTGGAAAGCCTATTTCTCTGCAGACCATGCTCCCTTCAGAGCCGCTGAGGCTGGCTCGCCCAGAGCGGGATGCGCTGGATGGAGCCTGCATTGGCAGGTGGGGACCAGCTTGTCTAAATGGTCGCTATAAGCTGCACAGCGTGTGGGAGCCAGAGGCAGAAAAGGACAAGACAGAAGATGGGTTGATTCCACCAGCAGCACACTTCCCTCTCCCTGAGGGGACAGAGGTGGGTCTGGGGAGACCATTCCTAGGCCTGGCATGGAAGTTGAGGAGGAAGAGATTAAGCAGCTTCCTCAGGGTGACAGGTGCCTGGGTCTGTAGATGAGACTGTCCTTATGTGATATCAGAAGCCACCTTAAATTCCAGGCATAGGTAGGAACTATCCCCCAAGCTTTGGGTTGACTGTCTTGGCAGAGGCCCCTCCAGCGGGGCTGCCCGAGGTTCCCTGTGTCTTTCAGAACCTCTCTGTTCTCTGGGGTGTCATCGACCCACGTGAAAATACTAAAAACTGTGGCTGTGTTTTTGATGGAACAGTAATAGAAAAATCAGCTTTCACTTTAGGTTCATTTTTGGTTCAGTCTCCTTTTAATGAATGCGATTAAAATGTCCAGTTCTGTAGATTGAGTCTGTGTTCATGTCCCAGATAATGATCCAACAGTTTTCCTGTGTTGTAGCCACAAAACACACCTCTCTAACGTGCACGCTTCTGAGTCCCTGATGGCTCAGAGTGTGTCTGCTCCGCTGAGATGGGTTCCTGGGGTAGACTGAGTCACCACTTGCCCCTACTCTCTTGCAGTCCTGCACTTAAATTCTGGCCCAGTGGTAAGCCTTTGCATACGTAGAGAGCTGTTGGGTTGTCAAGACACTTTTACGTGTATCCTTTCACTTAATTCCTGCAATGACCCTGTGACCCGGGCAGGCCAGGGATCATGGTTCCCGTTTAATAGAGGGGCAGACGGAGGCTCCAGGCCAGTCTCCCAGAGTCACACAGGAAGTGAGTGCAGAGCTGGGGCTGGAGCCCAGTACTCCTTCCTCTGCCCCCAGCTGCCATCCTCAGGAAGTCCAGGCTCCAGGCTGGAGCCAGAGTGCCCACCTTTCCCGCGCTGGGCTGTCAGCACCCTTGTGACTTTCATTGCTGACCGTAAGCTCCTTGAGCACGGGGTTGTGGCTGTGTGGTTGACCCGTGTCCTCCTGCCCAGCCCAGGCCCTGCGGGGCACAGATGCTTCTCAGCGTGTGGTCTTAGATGAGAGAACGGATGAAGGGGCCCAGGTCCCCACACACATGACAGCGTGTCAAGGGCCGGTGAGTGGTGTCAAGCACCAAGCTCTGCAGTTCCAGAAGGAGGGGTTCTTCACAAATGAAAATGCAAGCAAAACTCACTCGAAACAAACTCCAATATCAACAGATTCTTGGCCCAAGTTAGATTCTAAATTAAGGCTACAGCAAAAGGGCTGAGTGAAGGCTCAAAGCTCTGCCCTCTCTGAGAAGGCACCTGCCTGGGGGCTTCTGTCCCCATCCGTGGGGCAGTGAGGCATGGGGGTGGGGATTTAGGATGCTGCGTGTGAAGCCTCATTGCCTTATGCCTTGGGGATGTACTTAATCTTTCCTACCTCATGTTGTTCTCAGGGTTATATGAGATGATGATGCCCAAGGAAGCCTTAAGCTTAGTACCTGGGGAGTCCTGGCTCCCATCACCTGCCCCTGCACACTGTCCTGAGGGGGCCTGGGCTCACCCATTCGTCCTCGCATCCAGTGACCATGCACGGAGAAGCTACCTGTGCCCTGTAGGACCTGGGCTGGGCGGGAGGTCACGGGACCCCACACAGCCGCTGCACCTGCAGGCCACAGTGAGAGGTTGTGAGGGCCACATGCTGGGTGAAATTCCTTGTGCTTCTTTTCTTGTCACCCTCCCAAAGAACCTGCACAGATTCCCTTACTGACTCCCTTCTGTCCCACCATCCCCAGAAGTCCTCACTGTTCCAGATGTCATTTGTCACAAACAAAAAGAAACACAAGAAAGAAGCGGCCGCCCCTTCGGGACTCCAGAGCAAGGGTGAATAATAATACACGGTAGTTATTCCTCTCAAGTCCCGCAGAGCCGGGGTGCCCGAGGGGCCGGCTGCCCTGTCTGACTTCCTTCCTCCAGCTGCTGCCATCTGTCCCTCCTGTCACCTGCTCTCCAAGCCTTTCTTCCATTCACACAGCTCCGGGGCCCCTTTCTTCTCATGAAAATCGCCTCTCCCGGGGCTGGGAAGCCGCTGAATGGTTGGCCCCAATCTTCCAGGAAATGAGTAGAGTGCCGCCCCCGAGGCCAAGGGCCTGTGGCGAGGGTAATTTCACCCTTGTCACCACAGCTACGGATGCCCTTATTACTCACACAGACGTCGCCCGCCCTTGTTGAACAACATATTAAACCATTAGTCTCCACGCCAGTGGGTTCAGTGAGTTCACAGTGGCAAAAGCTGATCATTAAATCTCCTTTTCCCTGCTTAATCTCTTTTAAATTGGTCGCCTTTTAATTTCCTCAAGTGCCCTCTTTGTCATGGTGCCCTGTGCAATGGCACCGGTGCTCCCCAGGTGAGAGGTGCCGGACTTTCGGGACCTTCCCTGGCTGTCTCTGCGGACTGCAGGATTTGGGGCAGAGGCTAGACAGGAGCCCTCCTTGCAGAGGTGGCAGGGCGGCTGCGTGGCCCCCTCTCACTCCCCCTGACAAAGTACCGGGAACAGAGGATTCCAGTCTTTAAGCCCTTCGCTTCACCAGTCTGTCCAAGATGTTACCCTTCAGGTAAAAATTAAAGTTTGTGTTTTCTCAGTAGGAAATTTAAATTCGATAAAACTCGACACTGTTATGTGTATTATTTACAGTAAATGCAAATGTCATTGAGGTCATAGCGTTGGGAGAATTCCTATTGCTAGGGGTCATTGGCAATGCTTGCGGTGGGCAGGGGACAGGAGACGGCAGATGAGTGCTGGGTGGCCACAGTCACTGCTACCAGCCTTATGGGCCAGGAGAGAATCCTGGCTTGCAGGGGGCCAGGGGCCAGATCATACCAGCTGAGGGCTGTGGGGAGGAGGGAGCATTAGTGTGTCAGGAACCTGCATGAAAATGTGGGGACAGAATTGAGATGTGGAGCAGAAATGGCATTAACAGATGAGCTTGGGGCCAGCCTGGGGTCCAGTTAGAAGTGTGCCAAGGCTAGCTTTGAGGCCTTCGCTCAGCTGTAAAACGGCCATCACATTGTCACCTTGCAGGGTTGCTCTGAGGATTCAGGGAATGCTGAGTGTCGTGCACCTAGCACAAGGCCGGGCTCGTTGCAGCGATGGTAGCTAACATCCTGTGAGCAGCTGCTGTGTGCCAGGCGCTGTTCTAAGCTTTATAGGCAGCGCCTTGTGTCTTGGGTGAGATTCCATAGAAGCAGAGCCTTGTGAGAGTGACTTAATGGGAGCCCTCCCAGGAGGAGGGGAATGAGGGAAGAGGGACAGGTAGGGGAAGACGCTCTGCCAGGATGTCTTGGCTGGAGATCAGCTTTGGCCTGGTCCCAAGGGGAGCCCTGGGGCAGAGATTGCTCAGTCACTGGCACTGGTTGCTCCCCAGGGCTAAGGATGTAACGGCAGTGGGCAGCAGGTCTCTGTAGAAGGGGGCAGCTGGCATCTGAGCAGCGGCTGGATGGGTGTGCAGGCCCAGCGGAAGGAGCCGTGCTGGGCCCTGCAGCACCCACTGTGGTCACCCCGCCACCCAGCACGGTCCATACTCCACCCAAGCACAACTTCTTTGGGGTTCTGGTTAGCCACAATTTCTGGAAAAGCTTATAAGGCAGGCTGTATGGACTGAAGTGCGTCCCACCCCACAATTCTATGTTGAGGCTCTAACCCCCAATGTGACTGTATCCGGAGATTCGCCTATAAGGCCTGTAACTGAGGTAGGTATAATCCAATCTGACTGGTGTCCTTATAAGAAGAGGAGATGAGGAATACAGAGGACACAGCCAGAAGGCAGCCATCTGAGGCCAAGGAGAGAGGCTGCAGGAGAAACCAACCCTGCCGACACCTTGATCTTGGACTTCCAGCCTCCAGAATTGTGAGAAAATAAATGTGTGTTGTTTAAGCCTTCCAGTCTGTGGTCTTTGTGGTGGCAGCCCGAGCAGACCTCAGCAGGAGGGCCAGTAGAGCAAACCGCAGGCCCCGGTCCATCGTCTCCCTCCTGCACCTCCTGTTCTAGATTTCCGCCCGCTCGACCTGCACCGAGGTCTCTTCTAGGCATCTTGCCTGGTGGGGTGACGCCAGGGGCCCTGGTGAGCAAGGCAGGCTCCACATTGCATTTGATTGTTGTATCTCCTTTGTCTCTTCCCATCTGTGACCGTTTCTCCATCTTTCCTTGTCTTTCATGACCTTGATGCTTAGAAGAATACAGTCAGTTATTTTGTAGGTCTTTCAATTTGGATTTGCTTGTCTGATGTTTTCTCCTGATTAGACTGAAGTTAATGTGTTTTTGGCAAAATTGCTGCAGACGTGATGTAGAGCCCTTCTCAGCACATTTCAGGGATGTGTGATGTTGATACATCTTGTTACCGGTGATGTTAACCTTGATCACTTGGTTAGATGGAGCCTGCCAGCTGTCTCCACTGCAAAATTAATATTTATTCATGTTTGTAATTAATACAATATCTTGGAGGATGTACTTTGAGACGATGCAAAATCCTGACCCATCTCCAGCATCAGTCCACTGAGTTTTAGGAGAGCTGGATGCAGCATTTTCTGGATCCTTTTAATAAGATGGAGTCGCCTTCTTTCTGCAGTTCTGCTCTCAGGAGGGGGGATTTGGGGTCCCCTGTGCAGGCTGGGGAAGCTAACTCAGCTCTCACAGGCAGGGAGCGACCTCGACTTCGTTAAGGCCAGTGACCAGGTGGATTCTGTTGTGGGTCACAGAGTTTGGCCCTTCCTACCTCCTTTTCCCATCCCCCTACCCGCTAATTTACATTTCAGTCTCAGGTTTCCTTCCCCTTCCTCCTCTTTTCTTTGAAGTGCTTGTTGAATTAATTATGGCAGCAAAGACCCAGGTAGGGGTACAACCCACTCAGAATTCTGCCCTCTAGAGACATGCTGGACCCAGAGGTGCTTTAGAGATCACTGACTCCCACCCTCTTATTCTAGTGGTGAGGAAAGAGAGACAGAGGGTCTAAGTGACTTGCTGCAGGTCACATTGCTGGTGGGTGCCGGGCTGGATCTAGAACTTGGCTTCCTGACCTACATGTGCTGGCTGGGAGGCAAAGTCTTATTTCCCCTCAAGTCTTCAGTTTCTCTGCCTCAGTCCTAGGGGAAGGGGTTTGCTGTCTGCCTGGTTGGAAACGGAGCCCAACTCCTATCTGTGGGAAAGGCTTCTCTCTGCTCTGATTTGGAACATTGGAACAGAGACTTCTGTGAGCTCCCAGAGTCTCCCATTAGCTATCCGGAGCTGATGCTCCTCCCCTGTTTTTTTTTTTTTTTGTAGGGGGGGAGCTAACTTTTACTCTCATCTTTGGTCCCCTTCACCTCTTAGTGGACAGTGACTATGTATAAGCCACTGCTTTTTACGTACGACATTCTCATTTGCTCCTCAAAACCTGTTGGATGGGCATTATTCTCCCCATCTTACAGGTGAGGAAACTGAGGCTCAAATAGGTTAAATCTGACTCCAAATCACAAAAATAGTAAGTGGTGGAGCCAGTGTCAGAGCCCAGGTCCTGAGAAAACTTAGGTTTATCTGTTTTCTTTCCTTATTAACAGCTTTCATGAAAGTTCACAGGGATGGAAGCTTAAAGCCATCGTCTGCACTATCATTATTTTTAGATTGTCAGAGTCTATAACATTTCCGTCGTGTTTCATGATCATTCTCACAACTATTCAGTTTTAATTTCATAATTAAATAGAGTCAATGCTGTAACTGGTTCTTATACTCCTTTCCTGAGTTTTTCATTTTGAACCATCTTTTCATTGACTGGATTTTATCCATCTAACACATTCTTGAAAATGGACTCAGGTGCTGTACTCCCTGAGCTCGGAGGGTGGGAATGTGAGGCGCTGGCTGTCCATCCGTGAACACCCGACCGCAGACTGAAATGCTGTCATTGTCCTCTGACGCTGGATGTTGCTGAGGGGAAGTTTGAGGTCAGCTGAGCATTTCCCCTTCTGTAGGTGACTTGTTCCTGCCTGGTCTCTAGATAACTTCTTTTTTGAATTTCAAAATGCAATACATAAACCAGGAAATGTCTTCATGTCAATCATTTTGTATCAGTTTTTCATGGAACTTAGCATGTGATTTCGATATGCAGGTTCAGTTCTTTATTCATTTCAGGAGATTTAAAAAAATAATAATAAAAGATGAACACTATTCTGTCTGTGCTTCAGATTCACCAGTGTTCTGATGTTGGATCACCTTTGCTAGTTCTATGCATTTTTTCTCTCCTCTAGTTGCTTTAATAACTGAAATCTCTCTCCTCGGAGTCCCAGTGACTTGTCCAAGGTCTCGCTGCTGGTGGGTGGCAGAGCCAGGGCTGGAACCCTTCAGCTGGTGTCAGTAATTAGATTTCCTGCTGTGTTTGCTCTGCTTCTTGGAGTTTCTACATTTATTTATTGGTTCTGTAAAACTGTTTTGTGGTTCTCAATTTTATAATTCTTTATTTCATTGCTTTGTTTCATCATCTAATGTTTCAGCTCTTATTTTATTAAATTCATATTCTTAAGCTGTTCTATACCATGAAGCATGTGTGGGTAATTTCCTTCTGCTCCTTAGGTTGTTTTCTTTTAGATTGGGGTTTTTGCTTTATTTTTGTGTATGGTGGTATTTTTTGTTTTTTTCATGCTGTGCTTCTTTTGTTTGTTTGTTTGTTTTTGGTTTTGGTCCCACCCCCCCAGTGACATGTTGGCATCATTGCCATGCAGTTCGTATTCATCTTTCCTGACTTACTCACCCTGATGTAGGGCGAGTCCATTCTTGGCCACTTTCTCACCGTGTCTGAGCCTACTCATTTCCTCCCCAAAGCAGGGTTGGAGGGCTGGGACTTCTGTTTCTGTCCACTTCTCTGTAGCCTGAGGGCTTTGGCCTGTGAGGGTGGGAGGTCCCGAGAGCTACCCTGAGGCTGTGAGCAGTCTTCATTAGGACACCCAACTCTGCCAGGTGCAGATTCAGAGAGAAAACCCACACTGTGCCTCCAAGGCATATGCAGTTGGGGGGAAGAGGCCTAATAAACAGGTAATTATAGTAAGTGTCCTGAAATAAGAGGAGGGGACACATTTAGGTTGCAGGGACCAGATTTGCTTAGCTTACTTCAAGAAATGGTGGTGGCAATTTAGTGTAAGGCTACCAGTGTGTGGGAATCAGGATTAAGCCAGAGGAGGTCGAAAGTCCAAGACAGGACTTGCAGGCACGGTAAAGAACTTGGACTTTATTCAGTCAATGGAATCCAACTGTGTCTTAGAAAAGTCACTCTGGCAGCAGTGTAAAAAATTAGATACAGGTCTAAAGACATAAATCCCCAGTACCTGTCTGTTGGTCAACTCTGCAAAGAGGACAAGGAAATACTTTCTATACTGGGAACTGGGTCGCCAAGGAGTTTCAAGCACCTCCAGCCTCTGGGCAGCAGCCAGCACATGCTCAGCTCTTTCCCCAGTGCTGTGAACCTCTGGAGGTGCATCCTAGAGCTGTGCATTGTGGCCGCAGGGCCAGGAAGGCACACCCGGAGAACATATCTCAAGGCTGTTGTTTTTTAAAACACAAACAGAGCAGGGACCAATTACAGGGTCCCTCTGCACAGCATGGGATGGGCAGAGGCTGGCAGAGCCAGGGAACCGCTTCAGCCCCCTAAGGGTAGCTGGGAAGTTGAGAAGGGAGTGTTATCATTGATTTCTTTGCTGCCAGGCAGGCCTGCATGTAAGCTCACCTTTTCAGAGAGGCACCCTCTCCTCTTGTCTTGACAGCCAGGTGACACTGTGAGCAGAATTTTGTGTCTGTGTCTGCAACTGCATTTCTCTGGGAAGGAGGACCATGGCTTCCATCACACTGAAAAGGGGGCCCTGTCTCCTCAAATAGTTAAGAATGCTGCTTCTGTCTAACTCCTACTTTTATAGGTGGGGAAACTAGCCAGAGACCCAATGAACAAAAGTGGTTTACCCAAGGATACAAGGTAGTGAGAGCCGGACCTAAAAGTCAGATCTCCTGGAACATTCTAGAACTCCTCACTGCCTCCCCCGTGAGATCACCTTCCTGCCCTGTGGACACATGGTATTGTCTTCACTTTACTAATAAATAAAGTTGTAGCTACTATTTATTGAGTATTATAAGTGTGCATGACACAATGCTCAGTGCTTTGCTTATATTAATTCATTAGATGCATAAATGGTATCCCAATTTTACAGGATAGACAGCTTGCCCAAGGTCAGTCTCTTGCCGAAGGTCACAGAGACAGTAACTGGAGGAGAGATGGCAGACCTAGCTCTCTAAGGTGTCCACTCTAGCTGTCTTTCCCTCCCTCCCTTTTGCACCCCTGTCTCAGTCTGGTTCATTCCTGTAGGTCGAGGCCAAGACCTGCCTCCTTCCTGATGGGCCCAGCCTTTGCTGGTCTTTTCTTTTCTGGATATCCGGGGCCTTTGAAAGTTCTTAGCAGACAGATGGTCCTGGTTGCCTACCCTGCCCATCCTTGCTGGCCACCTTTGGTCAGATGCAGAGTATCCCGGGCAGAGGGCCTAGCAGGCGTGAAGACCTGGCATGGGACATGCTGAAAGTCCAGTGTGTCTGGAGCCCAATGTGCTGAGAGACGGGGAGGGAGTGGACTGGAGAGTTTGCAGGCTCAGACCAGGCAGGGCCTTGGGGGCCGTGGTAGGGAGTGACGACATCATTCTGAGTGCAGTGGGAGCCACTGGAAGGCTTTTGAGCCACAATGGGAGACATGGTACCTGATTCCATTTTTAAGAAGATGACTGCGGAAAATGAACTGGAGGGGCCGAGAGTAGGAGAACAGAGTCGAGTGGGGCCTATTGCAGCGCTCCAGAGCAGTCAGCGGTGACGGGGCATGGTTGTAGAGATGGATGGGGGGGTGGCTGGACGGAGACACTTTGGAGGCAGAATCCACAGGAGGTAGTGCTGGGCTGGCTGTGTGGTGGGGGTTCAGGTGATTGGGGTGAAGCTGAGGATGAGGGAGCAGGAAGTGTCAAGGATGACTCTCAGACTCCTAGCTTGCGCAGCTGTGCGGCTGGCAGTGCCATTTCCTCACCTGGCACGGCTGCAGGACGAACTGGTTGTGACGGGCAGATCAGGAGTTCCGTTTGGAATCTCTCCAGGGTGAGCTGCTTGTGAGACACCCAAGTGGGCATGCCAAGTAGACATTGGTTTAATACAGATCTGGAGCTTAAAAAGAGATATGGGATGGAAAAAAAATACAGCTGGAATCCTCCACCTATGGAAGGTGTTAAAGCCACGGGAATGGAAGAAGTCACTACGGTGAGCATGTAACGAGAACAGATGAGGGACCAGGGTTAAATCCACGAGCAAGTCCAGCACTAAAGCCAGGGGAAGGAAGGAGCCAGCAAAGGACGTGGAGGAGAGGCCAGAGGATGAGGAGGAACCCAGGAGAGAGGGGTCCTGAAGCCAAGAGACAAGAGCACTCAAAGGGGGGCTTCACCAGTGGGGTGGGACCTTGCTGAGAGGTCAGTGTAGATGAATGTGCCAGATCGTGGCTCCTTCAGTGCTGGGCACCCAGTAGGTGCTCATTAAATGTGAGAGCCTCTTTCTTGCCTCTCTTTTTTCTTCTTCATTTGTTCTCTTATTTCTCGATATACAAGGGCCTTTTTCCTCAGATTACAAGAAATAATGAACAAATGAATGAATGCACAAAGTGAATGAACGAAGTGAATTGCAAGTGCAGCTGGCATTAGTGAGCCTCCAAGGTGAGGTGTAACTACCCTCCTCTTCCCTGCTGCAGCCCAGGGGCGTTGATTTTGTCCGAGGGCCAGGCCAGCTGCAAGTTTCCTGGGAACCTATGGCCCCTGTCTAGCAGAGGGCCCCCGGGGAGCTACTTCTCATGCTCATCAGGCAGCCTGGCCTGAGTGGTGCCCGGCCATCTCTGGCCACCTGTGCAGGGAGCCACCTCTCCCAGCAGGAAGCCAGAGTCCCTGTCGCCTTTCCTCCCAGAGCGGTGTTGACTGTACTGTAATCACACAATTATGATGCCATTAAAATGTCACATTTGAAGAAATCCACATAAACAGAGCATTAACAACCTCTTGAAAACTGTAATCTTTACCACTAATGACCTACTTTCCCTGCACACCGCGCCTGGCTGCCTCTCTCCCCACTCTTGATTTGGGAGGCAGGCGAGAAGGTACCGTTGTCTTTTCTGCCTGGAAAGCCTTAATGTTTAATGCACGGGGCGGAAACAGCCAGGCCGACAGTGGTGGGTGGAGGAGCCCAGCCCCGAGCCACTCAGTGAGGAGGACACGAGTTCTGGAGGAAGGGGCCTGCCTCGGAGAGAATCTGCTCCTTGGGAAACTGAAGGGAGACAAGGGTGCTAAGAGGTCTGAGGTCGGGTTCGTCCCCCTTGGCTTTGACTTCCTCCTTTTGGGAAGAAGAGACTGAACCTGAAATGTAACGCAGCTGCAGGCGGGAAATGTCCTGCTCAGAGGTTGTGGGCCAGAGAGCGCTGCATCTCTGCTTCTGCGCCTTGAGGGTGAGGACACAGTGGGCAGAGAGGCAAAGGGGTGACAGGGCTTTGACAATGTTGACCTCATTTCCCAGATTATGGCTCTGGAAAAGTTGTTCAGATACGGAATTTTCTTTGTCTCCAGAATCTAATTTTAGTGCAATGAGGAAACAGATTACTTAAGGGAATCTTGTAGTGAGTACTTTTATAGAGTAAAACATAAACCAAAACAGCTCTGGCGAGGTGATTAATCTCTTCCCAGTGTATCTCAATTGCAAATTCGGATTCCCATATAGGGCCAGATTTGATTAAAGTAAGAGCATGCCTAATTCTGAAGAAGGGAGGAGAGGGCCACTGTGGATGAGAAGACGCTGAATTAGAGTGGGGGAGGTGTTTTAAATGTCTCGCTAGCACTTGACATCCCTCCAGCAGTTCAGGACGGACCCGCAGAAGGGATCGTGCCACCGGTGCTTTGATGAATGACAAGAATGTTGGTGACAAGCACATCACTTGGGGAGTAATTACTAGTGCATCCTGAGGTGAGGGGAATGCCCCTGTGGGTCTTGTTTACAGAAGCGAGTGCATCATAAATCCCTTTCTGATAGTTCGTGTAAGATGCCCTGGGAGAGGCCCCTGCTGTGTTGTGGAGACGACCAGTGCTGAGGATAGGCTCATGGGATTTCTCCCAGTCGCTCGGTCCCCCGCTGTTAGAACTTGCCATGTCGCCGGCCGGTGGCACTAAATTTGCCCTTAGCTGAAGCAGGCATTCCTCCCCATCCTGCTTCAGCAGGCATGACGTCTCGGTACCTTGGATCTGCTTTTGACATAAAAAGGGCCTCTTCCGTTAAAATCCAGCCGGCAGCCCCCACAGGGTCCCTGGAGATGAAGTTGTTTCAAAGTCATTCCCTCCAACCCCACACCTACGTATTCAGCGACTGCCCTAGTTTTGAGGGAGCCAGAGGATATCTGGATGTCAGCTTATTTACAGAGCAGACAGAAAATGTGCTAAGCCCTGGGCCCTGGCTGCACACGCTATCTGGGAAGATCTCTCCTCCACCTCGGAGGCGTAGAAGAGAGGGGAACAAATTCTGCTCAGCTGAGATCCGGAAGCTTCTTGCTCACGTCACCTTTGGGAACCGAGTGGCAGGGCTTAGGGGACACTTGACTCTGAAACTCGCTTTCTAGCCATAGTTTAGCACCTTTTGGCATGTGGATAAGGGAAGATGTTTTTAGGGTAACCTTGACATAAAATGAACAACTGAGGTTCCGGCTATGCCTCCTCCTCCTTCCTTTGTCTGTCTCTGGGTGGGTGCCAGGGTGGGGAGCCTCACTCCACCAACAACCCACTGCTATGGCTGGGACAGGTCAAGGGTGTGCACGGAGCCCACCTACCTGGGTCTAATCTCAGCACTTCCACTCACCTGCTGTGTGACCTTGGCCAAGTCACTTTAGCTCCACAAAACTCAGTTTCCCCTTCAGTAAAATGGGATGAATAAAAGCACTTGCCTCGGGTTTGTTCTGAGTATTGAACGGAGGACACCTGCGGGACAGAGCCTGGCATGCAGTAAACGCTGCAACACTGTTAGTTGCTGTAGTTGTTGTTCCGGGTGATTGTGTCCAGTGTGAGAATTCGTGACCTTTCCAAGCCAGTCCTTTTGCCTGGCTTCCCACGGCGGCTCCCAGCTCGATTTCTCCCAAGGTCATCTTCGCCTCAGAAGAACCTAGAAGGAGATTTGAGGAAGCCGCAAACCTTGTTAAACACATGCCTTGTGAGTGTAACTGTTGGACTGGCCAACCCGGCCCTTGGAGGCAAAGTCCGAGGCGGTGGGAGAAGTCCTTTTGGGGCTAAGTGTAGAGGAGGAGAGGGGACCAGATGCCGAGGAGGTAGCCCTGAAGTCCAGGTTCCTCGGCCTGCTGGGAAGCTTGGGGTCTCAGGCAGTTCAGGCTTCCAATCCGGGGTCTCTCCCCAGAACCACGGCACAGCTTCCATGCTGGCCCCAGCCCCCACCTCCATGTGCATGAGGGGGAAGTTAGCACAAAGTTCCATTTCTAGCCTGCAAAGCTGATAATAACCTTACGTATTGTGCTTCCTAAAATAGTTTTTCTTGTCTTATCCTTTGCATGGCACTGCGCTCAAACCTGTGTTTGAGATGGAGCTTTTGGGTAGCTCAGTGGCGATGACCGGTTCTCGCAGATGGGCGGGAAGGTGGATGCTATCAGACACCCCATTTCTGCCACAGGGAAGGAAGAAGCGGCTAAACATAAATTGACTGACTGTAAATTGCGTTTTTCCTCCATTAGCATTCAGTCGCCAGAAAGGATAATAGTAACCACAGCCATGTTGACAATAATAATATGTTATGTATGCATTATGTTTTACCAAGCAATTTTTCATGTCTCATCTCATTTCTGAGATCTAATTCGGGCTGTGGAAATGAGTGGAGTGAAGATGATTATTGTCTTTGGGATGAAGAAGAAACTGACCATGAGGTTGAAAGAACGTGCTTGGCAGAGCCAAGCTCAGGGCTCCACTTTCTGGAATTTGGGGGTCATCCTGGGATGTGCTTGCCCTTCTCGGCCCACTTCCCCTCCCCACACACACTCTGACAGGTGCATTTCTGTCCCCAGTGAAATCGGGTTGAAATCAACAAGGGGTCCTTTAGAGGAGAAAGTAAGTCACAAAAGCATATTTACTACAATCACTTTTCCTTTCCTTTGAGTCTTCCCTCCTTTGTCTTTCTTTACCCTTTTCTTTGTATTCTCTTACTGTCCCAGGAGTCACAATTTGGTGGCCTGCGGGCCACACACATTCAGCCCATGGGCATGTTTCGTTTCGCCCAAAGGTAGGTTTAAAGCAGTGTAAGGGAGGCAGGGATTGTGTGGTACCTATGAGATGTCCACTCTCGCTCGCATTTCTCTTTTCAGTGGCCCTACACCTGCTCATTCATGACCTCTGCTAGATGCCTTCATTCAGTAGGGCCCCTTGAAAATTGCTATTTCTTGCCGCTAAAGAGCTTCCTGATGATGTCTTAAGATATTTCCTGGCCCTGTACAGCAAGCTAAGGTGGGGAGAGAAGCCTGAGTGACAGGAGAGCTCTGTCACTGAGAAATTCAAATCTTGTTTTCAGTGCCTTTTTTTCCCCCCTAGTGGTCTGTAGTGGGGTGGACCTCCGACCATGAGGCCCCATCTCTGTCCTGTTAGAGGCCACTCTGGCCATGTTCTTGGGCCGTCCTGGGAGGGTATGGCCTTCCCTTCTCTCGTGCCCCTGCCCCTGGGAGATGGCTGAGCAGCACTCTTGCAGACCTGCCCTCAGTCTGATGAGCTGACTGCACCCGGGACGGCTCAACTGTGCGCACCAGAGACAGCGTGTTTCTGCGTCCAGCTCCATCCTGCTGGATCCGCCCTTCTGGAGCCACTTCTGGCTTTTCTCCACTTAGGTCCTGCCCCTCTCCTTGGTCTCTCCTGGGCACCGGTTCCTCTTCTCAGTGCATGCTCTCCTCCAGCGTCGGCCTCCTGGTTACAGGCAAATTCGCCACCACCCTGCAGCAAATCCTCTTTCTCCTGAGCCCCGTGTGGATACCTGGCTGCCTTCCACCTTGCTCTCCAGCTCTCTGGGTGCCAGAGCTGGAAGACACAGAGGCTTCTCCTGTCCCAGTGGCCGCCTTACTGTTCCATCTCTGCACACAGAGAGAAGGGGATGCAGGAATAAATGGTGTGGGTGGGGCCAGCCCTCCCTGTCCTCACGTCCACTAGCAACTGGGGCATGTTCTTCATGTACGTGACAAGTGATCCTAGATGCCTGTCTACACAAAGGGGCTCGGGGTTTAGTCTTTGGTGGTGGGATTTATGGGGTATCGACAGGAAGGCAGCAGATATATCAGCACTCTAGCTCACGCACCCTGGCACGTGCCTGGGAGCCAGGCCCTCTTCCCCGTCTTGCTGACTTAGCCTTCCCTGGCACCTCCCTTTCGTGCTAATTAGTAAGCAAGTTAATCTCCATATAAGGTCCAAATTGTGGGAGTCTTTTTTTTTTTTTTTCTATTCCAGAAACAAAAACTGGGCTTCTGTCCATTCGGTTAATCATATTATATTTCACAGTTGGAATTTTCAGGCAATTATAATAATTATTGGAACTTTTCTTCTTCCAGAAAGCTGGAAGCTTCCCGCAAAGTTGGAATGCACGTGGTGTGCAATTGAGATGTGGGTCGTGAGAGCGTATGTGGGGGCAGGGTGGGGAGGAGAGAGCTGGGCAGTGGCTGCTTTTGTTGTCAGAGCCTCAGTGAGACTCAGATTAAATGGAGAAAGAAGCCAGCATTAGGGAGGGGGCTTGGCTTGGGGTCCTTGCTGGCAGACCCTCCAGGGGCCCAGAGATGTCAGAGTGGAGCAGCTCCCGGCAGCCCCAGCACTTGGCCACCGAGGGACGAGGCTGAGGATGAAAGTGGGAAAAGGGATGGGACGAGGCAGACTACAAAAGTAAACTCATCCCTGCTGAATTCTATGCCCCTCATCTGGTCTGAGAAATAGCCATCTCCCCCTCCGCGACACGTGCATTCTGTCCATCAAACTATTTAAGGAGCTTCTTTCATATAATTAATACTAACAATTACACTGCAACACAGAAGGAGCAATTGCCTAATTCTGAGGAAAATTTAAATTTATTACCAGCACACGAGATAAAATGAATCCTAAGGAGGAGGAGAGAAAACCCTGCAAAAGACAAATAAGAAGCCAAGTGGGATGTTGACTTGATCCTTCTCCAGTGCAGGGTAATTTGGCTTCTAAAGTGAGTTAGATCATAATAAATTAAATTTAGATTTCTGCACATCAGTTAAATAACTCCCAAGACAGAATTCCAGTGAGAGGAAGAGGTGATAATACATGGAAGAAATATTAAAATGAAGATCATATCTAATAATCCGTAATTGATGTGCTGTCCCTAGGTGAGAGAGGAGGGTTTCCAGCTCTTCCCTTTGTCATGAGCCCAGGCGAGTGAGGGCTGGCTGGCCCCTCCTGCTTTGTCTGGGCTTGTCCTGCAGGTTGGGGTAGTTCTGTTAGGGACAGTCATCCTTGGTGCAGTCCACCCGCCATTGTAGGCAGGACTTGTGTTAGCATGTCATGGTCGCCAGGGATCATGCTGTGATTCCTCTCTTTCCTGGCCGGCCGTTGGAAGCATAAAATCACTTCCTAGCTGGCTGGACAACAGAAGAATACAAGGGTGAGCAGATATTTGTATTGTGTGACCAGCTGGCAGGGGGGAAAGTGGCCCAGTGGATGGATGGAACATCTGGCGATGTGGAAGGAACACAGCATTGGGGAGTGAAAAGTCCTGGGTTAGAGTCTCAGTGGCGAACTCACTGCATATGTGATCTTGAGGAAGCTCCTTTGCTTTCTCTATAAACAATTCTCTCTGGCCTGTTTGCTATTGACTTCCAATCATTATACTTTTTATTTCTAAAAGTTCTGTTTGGCTCTTTTTAAAATCTACCTAGGCTGGACGTGGTGACTCAACGCCTATAATCCTAGCACTCTGGGAGGCTGAGGTGGGAGGATCACTTGAGATCAGGAGTTCGAGACCAGCCTCAGCAAGAGGGAGACCTTGTCTTTACTAAAAATAGGAAAAAATTAGCCGGGCAACTAAAAATAGAAAAAATTAGCTGATGTGGTGACACATACCTGTAGTCCCAGCTGCTCGGGAGGCTGAGGCAGGAGGATTGCTTGAGCCCAAGAGTTTGAGGCTGCAGTGAGCTAGGCTGATGCCACGGCACTCTAGCCCGGGCAACAGAGCAAGACTCTATCTCAAATAAGTAAATAAAATCTATGTGGACATTTTTGTTTGTTTCTTTGTCTTTTGTTTTTTGCTAACTTTTATTCCATATTTTAAACATTTTATCAATAGTTATGCTTTATTCTGTGTCTGGTCATTCATGTATTTGAAGTCCTTGGAGGGTGTAAATCTGTTATTTATACTTTCAACTGATTCTTACTTATAGTAACTTGTTTCCTTGTGTGTCTGGTAATTTTTTATTATGATTTAATCTTTTGATGAGCTTTGTGGGAATTCCAGGTGCCTACATTAAAGACATTTTCCTGCAGATAAGATTTACATTTCCTTTTTCTGGGAGCCAGGGGCACAACTGATTTGGACCATTATGTCCCCTTCTCGGGCTTAACCATAGAAGATGTAGTCGGATTCAGCTTTTCCACCTTTTGGTAGCCAAGGTTTAATTTCTTAGTGACTTTTACCCTGGGGCAGCCTCACATTTTGTCTTTGCTTAACAGCCAAGTCCCCCAGCTCTAACCTCCTCACCCCATCTCTCACATTGAAGACTTTGCTTCTCAAAAGCCCAGCAATGCATCAAAAACCACATAGGATCTAGTTGTAGTTTAGTGCAAAGGATTCCCCAGGAGTGTGTGGTCTGCCATGGCATTAGCAGAGGAAGCTTCCAGCTGATGGAAAGCAGGGGCTCCCTGAGTGGTATCAAGGATGCTGTGGTCCCGGAAGCAGCCTGGGTGCGTGGAGGTGAGAACTCCAGGGCCCTATGGCTACTCAGAAACTGGATCTGTCGAAAAGAGGGGAGATGGTGCAGGCTTCGAGACAGATACCAGTTGTGTGAACTTGGGCAAATCATTTATCTTCCCTGTGCCTCAGTTGTCTTATTTGAAAATTGAGGGTATAGTTGTCTATAGTATGTTAGGTTTGTGGGGGTTAGAATAATTTGAGGTACCTCTCACTCATGATTTCCCTCTGAGGTTCTGATAATAGGAACGATGATGGTTAATCTCGTATGTCCACTTGGCTGGGCCACAGTGTCCAGATATTTGGTCAAACATTATTCTGGATCTTTCTGTGATGATGTTTTTTGGATGACATAGACTTTGAGTAAAGCAGGTTTTGCTCCATAATGTAGGTGGGCCTCATCCAATCTGTCTAAGGCCTTAAGGGAACAAAGACTGACATCCCCTAAGCCAGAAGGAATTCTGCCAGCAGACGGCCTTTGGACTCAGGGTGCACTGTTCCTAGATCTCCAGCATGTGGCCTCCTTTGCAGATTTTGAACTCATATCTCCACAATTACATGAGCCAATTCCTTAAAACCTCAATCTCCCTCTCTCTTTCTGAATTTCTGTGTATATATACGTATAGATGTGTACATGTGTATATATGTGTATGCACACACACACACACACACACACACACCCTGTTGGTGCTATTTCTCTGTAGAACCCTGACCAACACAGAAACACATACAAAAATCAGCAAACAAATGGGAAACAAATATTACTCTTATTAATTTCATTGCTTTAGGCAAGCAAATACCTTCTAACCCTAAGGCAAAGCTTTCGGTAAAAGCTAAATTGGAGAATGTGGAATTACCTGAGGATGACGTGGGGCTTCCTGTAGCCCCACTTTGAATCTAGACCGAGGGACCAGCACACTCAGGGGTGCCTGTAGGGATAGATGGTGGAGCAGACCCCAAATCCACTTATTCAGAACAGGTGCTTGGATGACACAGGAGGCTTACGTCCAGGCAGCAGCCTGGTGTGTGCTTACTACATAGGGACAAGTAGAATGGGACAACTGCTCTGCCAGACAGGGACGTGCAGACTAGAGGGGTGGCCATGGCTTTGCCACACAGGAGTCCTGCCCACCAGCAAAACATGTGTGGCTCCCACCAGAGAGATTAGCCTCCTCCCTTGGAGAGGAAGAAGGGAGGGTGAAAGAAGCACTGCCAGTGTTTACAGCACTCACAGCAGTGCCCAGATGGGGTTGAAAGCGCTTGCCTGCACTGGCTGTGCCGGGCTCCACACCATATTTTATTTTCTCAGGAGAGAACTCTTCCATGGAAATATGATGAGGGTGAGGAGAGAAGGGCTGTCTCCTAAGAAACTTAAGTATGGTGTAGAGCCTGGCGCATTTTAAGTGCCCAGTAAACGGCAGGCATTACCACAGGCACTGCATTTTCATAGAACTTCTCTCCATGAAACGTCGATACAAAAGGCTGCCTGATGGGCGACATCTCCCCTCTCGTAAGGCATGTACAAGAGGGTTTCCACAGTGCATGAATTCCTTGATGAACCCATCCAACTTCACTTGGTCTAGAACAGCTCAACCCTTTGCCACATGGCTTACGCCCCTCTGTGTTTGTTTCGCTGAGTCGCAAGTCTCATATGACGGTACCAGGGGTTGGAAGACCTGGGAGACACAACAGTTGCCATTAAATAGCTGAAGGATATGAAAGAGAAAGATTAGACTAGTACTAAACGTCATGGGGCTAAAACCCCAGAAGGGAGATATTACCAGGAGACATTCTTGTTTGATATAAGAAGGAAACATCTAGAAGTTACAGTCCTTCGAGGTTGGAGCGATTCCTTGGGACCTCTGTATCAGTGGCTGGACCCTGGAGGGATGTCCCCCGGGCAGTGGGATGTCATGCTGGAGTTTCCAACACTGGATGGAGGGAGGAATTATATCATCTTTAAATATGTTATATCATTTCTTCAATCCTGACCTTCTCTTGTGTTAGCCGGGCACGTTCCCGCCTTTCTGCAGGAATCTGCCTGCAGAGACCACCTTTTCTTGCCCTGGCTGTTGGGAACAAGCCCACTGCTGGGAGGAGGAGGGTTGCTCAGCAAGGAGAGTGGCAAGCAGTGATGGTGATGGAGTGCAGATGTCCCTTGAAGGAGGAACAGCCCACAGCAAAGAAAGAAGTTGGCCAAGAAAAATGATGGAAAATGCATAGGTAGTCTTTGAAAATGGCCCGAGACGGTGGCAGTGAGGCTTGATGAGGCTGGGAAAGTTCACAGGAGCTGGGTTCATACTGCCTGGGTTCAAATCCTGGCTCTAGCACTGACAAGTGGGGTGACACTGGGCCCAGTACTTGTTTTCTCTGTGCCTCGATTTCGCCACTTACAAAATGATAATATTGGCATCTATTATTGTGAGGACCAAATGTCAATATTTATGATACATAGTAAGTACCTCTCACCGTGTTAGATGATTTATTATGGGGTAAGTTTGAGTTCTATTAAGTATCACACCGTTCAGGGTAGGATGGAAGCTTTACCAAGGGGTAGAGCGTTTCTCATTTTAAAGGTGAAAAAGAAGAGAATTAGGACAGTAAGAGAGAACAAATAGTATCAAACTGGGGAAAGAAGGGAGGGAGACAAACACACAAGTGGAAAATAGAGGAAGCTTCAAACCCTAACGGAAGGGAAGGCTACACCATGATTTCAGAGCCAAATAATCACCTTGAAATGAGAGTAAGAGAAACAGGCCCACGGAAGGAAGGAGGAAAGGAGATTTGAGATTTCTCCTGGAAGCATGGTGGGAGGAGAGAAATTAAGCAACTTAACGGATATGCTATTGAGCCTTAGTTTTTGCTGCCAGATTATTTAAGCAATAGACTTGGCCAGGGGTTTGGCAGCCTTAACGAGACAGCTTCTGTTTAAAAGATTATGTCTTAGTCTTTCTGTGTGTGGCTTATGCCGCTTAGCATAATGTCCTCTAGGTTCACCCACGCTGTCATAAATGACGGAATTTCCTGCTTCTTTACGGCTGAATAATGATCTCATGTATATGTGGAATCTGAAATAGTCGAACTCAAAGAAGTAGTGAGTAGAATGGTGGTTACCAGAGGCTGGGGGTGGGGACCAGCTGGGGGGATGTTGGCCAAGGGGTACAAAGTTTCAGTTAGATAAGAAAAATAGCTATAGTTAATAATAATATATCAGATATTTCAAAATCACTGAAAGAGAATTTTGAATGTACTCACCACAAAGAAATAATAAATATTTGGGGGGATGGATATGTTAATTAGCCTGATTTCGTCATTCCACAATGTACACGTGTAACAAAACATCACATTTACCCCATAAAGATAGACATTATTTTTCAATTAAAAATGTAACTTAAAAATAAGATAATGTCTTTGTGTTTTATTTGTGGCATCATACTTTTGAAACACATTCCCTCCAGACTGAATAAATTCTGGTCAGAAAGTGAAGTGGAGGCTGGCTGGGGGGCCATGGGTGCTGTGAGGGCCCCACAGGAGTGGGCGCAGTTCTGGGGTGGCACCCTTTGGGCGCTCCTGAGTTTTTGTTTCTGGGGGCAGTAGCAGTTGCTGTGTTAGACAGGTGCGTGAAGGGGAAAGTGTGTGTCTGAAGCTTTCCTGGATGTTCACATGAGCCAGGAAGCAGGGAATCCACAACATGGGTACAAGGTACTGGAACGGCCCCACGCAGAGTCAGGGAGGAGGCCAGTGTGCTGTGTTTGGGTGGCCAGGACACCCCACACTGTGTCCTCCCAAGCACTCTGGACTCTGGAAAGCTGGATATGGGGCTCATGGATTGAAGAGCTTGGAAGCCAACTCGCAATATGACTGGAAGTGGCCGGCAAAGCCAGGGTCCCCTCAGAAGCCCCAGGAGGCCCACAGCAAGCTCTGTTCTTGGGACAGCAGGGACAAGCGGCTGGCCGTTCCTAATGTGCTTTGTTCCCCCGGCCACGGGCTCTCTATGGATCCTCAAGGGGGGTCTTCCTTTGCCCACTGACCCTCAGCTGAGGTGACACTCATTTCTGTCTGTGGCATTGGGGGATTCTTTGGGAGGATTAAGTCAGCATTCCCATCACTTAACAGCTGGCGACCTTGGGCAAGCCACCTGACCTCTCTAAGCTGTCCCTCCCGCAAAGAGTGGGGTCGTGTGAGGATTCCGTGACAATACATGTGCAAGCAGCTCTGTAAAGTATAAAGTGCTATTCAAGTGTTAGTGTTATTTTAAACTCACCTTCACCATTCCTTAAGACGTTCAGATATCACTGTAGAAAAGCCGAGCTCCCGGTACGGGCTGCTCCCTTCAGTGGGTCTCGTGCAGCAAACTGTGAACGAGCTCCACACACGTGACAGTCTGAGGGGCATGGTCCCCTCCAAGGACACCCTTGATGGGGGTTTCTTAGCATTTCTCTTGCCAGCCAGGCTGCTGCTCTGGCTCTCTGGGGGCCCGAGTTGCCAAGAAAGCGGTGCCTTCCAGGGGTGCTAGGGGTGCCCAGCTGCCCCTGTAGGGTGGCGATAGCCAGGCTGAGCAAACTGCCAGCCTCATGGTCTCTTGGCCCTGAGCCTCTGTTT
Organism: Avahi laniger; assembly: GCA_963575035.1. NCBI lineage: Eukaryota > Metazoa > Chordata > Mammalia > Primates > Indriidae > Avahi > Avahi laniger. The sequence goes on along the minus strand of CAUYSK010024015.1, from coordinate 35,919 downwards.
GGTGTGAATAGAGACTAGGGGGTTGGCATGGGGCCAAGAGGTTGGTGACATCCCCTCTCCCCTCCCCTGTGTGTCATCATGGGTGCCCACCCTCCACTTGGCACCCAGCAGGGCCCCAGTTTGGGAGTCCCTTCCCATCAGGTTAGATTACTGAGGTCTCTTCCCAATTGGCCTCCTGTGGTAGTTCTCTTCCCTCCACTCCATCCCACATGCATGGCCAGAGGTGTTTTCCCCATGATCTTCATATAGACTCAGCTGTGTTCTAGAGTTTTCTTGCACTTGTGCCCTCTTTGCAATCTGCATTTCAGCCTTGCACTCCTGAGCTAGCCAGTCCCTGCACAGATTTTCTTCCTCCAGGCCTCCCTACCTGTGGTGGTTAATTTGATGTGTCACCTTGACTGGCCACAGGGTGTCCAGACATTTGGTCAGATGTTATTTTTTGTTTTGCCTGTGAGGGTGTTTCTGGATGAGGATAACACTTGAATTAGTAGACTGAGTGAAGCAGAGTGCCCTCTGCAGTGTGAGGGGCCCCATCCAACTCATGGAAGGCCTGAGTAGAACAAAAGAGCTGAGAAGGAACTCCTCCTGCCTGACTGCCTTTGAGTGGGGACGTTGTTTTTCTCCTGCCTTCAGACTCAAACAGAAGTGTCACCCTTTCTGGGCCTCTGTCGGGACCAGCACAGATCTTGGGACTTGGCAGCTCCTGTAATCGTGTGAGCCAGTTCCTTAGAATAAATCTCTTTCCATATAAACTTTTATATACTTTTATAAGCTATACATATAAAAGTTTATATAGAAAACTTAGGCGACTTTGTCCTTGCAGGAACATCTTAGAGTGCACTTACACAAACCTACATGGTCAAGCCTACCACACCCCCAGGCTATATGGTGTGGCCTCTTGCTCCCAGGTGACACACCTGTATAGCAGGTTACTGAGCTGAATACTGGAGGCAGTCGCAACATAATGATAAGTATTTGTGCATCTACATATATCTAAACATAGAAAAGGTACAGTAGAAACGCAGTTTTGTAATCTTAGGGGACCACTGTCGTATATGCAGTCCATCACTGACAAAATGTTATGAGGCACATGCCTGTACACACATACACGTTACATTGGTTCTGTTTCTCTAGAGAACCCTCCCTGACTAATATTCTGCCTTCTGTCTAGCTTTTCATTACACACCTATTTCCCATCTCTATCTTCCCTCAAGCAAAGTTAAGATCCCAACTCATCCTTCAAGATCTAACTCATTTGACACCTTATCCAAGAAACTGTCCCCAGCTCCCATCACTGCTCTGTGCACCAGCATTGTCATCGAGCTTATGTAATTGAACTCACCTTGCGGAGTGTTACAGGTGTCTCCACACGTGTCTCTCTGCAACATTGCAGCCCCCTCAAGGGCAGGGGCCCTCCCTCTCCACAGCTCTCCTCCCTAGCTCAGAGTAGGGGGCAGGCTCACAACTTACTGAGAAAACTGCAATGAATTAAATTGGAAACAAGCTAGTGGGAAACAGTTCGATGGCCTTTCCCACGAAGATGGGATTTCAAGGTTGCTGTGGTGTGATGTTCCAACCAGAGGTGACAGCTATCAGGAAGTGACATTGCACAGCACAAGCTGGGGGTTTCACACCCCCACTCAAATTCCCCCTAGCATGTTCTGTAGCAGCAGTATCACAGGACATTAATAAAATCAATTATTGGATAAAAATCTCTGGTCTCCAAAGCTTCATTTTGTGTTATTAGCAAGAGAATGCTGTTTCAAAAGGAGATAACAGAGAGTGAGGGAGATCAATTACTGGATAAGCTCGAGGCAGTGCCTGAGATGAACGTGCAGACCGGCGAGCCACTCCTACCTGCCGTGCGGGCCAAGCCTGCACTGCTGTCTGCTGAGCCTCCCTGGGCCGTCCTGGCCGGGTTCCCCTGGTGTAGGAAGTGCATTCTGCTCAGCGATGGGAGGGGCAGCTCTCAGCTCAGCTCGCTTGGTACCCAGGCAGCTTAAAGACACTTGCACAACCACTGGGGTCAGTAATACACGCATGAGCATCTCATCGTCAGGGATGATGTCAGCCCCAGCCCTCACGTTCCAGGTCAGAACTGGGTCAGCATGTTCTTCCTAGAGACAGAGAGCATCTTATGGTTTGGATGAACCTGAAAGGCATGGCCTCTTTTGGATACAGACTGGCTCTTCCCTAGGGTTGGGAGTATACTGGGGACATGTGGGAAATGGCCGCCAAATGTAAGCATTGAGCTTGCAAAGGTCTTGAAGCCCACACCTTCTGCTGGCTGTGTGGACAGTCTGTTGGCTGTAGAGCTGGTGTGGGTGGGGAAGACCTGGACCGGGCAGCCTGGGCTCCGGCTGGGAGCATCCCCTCTCCTCCTGTGCAGGAGGGCCCAGGAGACTGAGCTCTGCTTTGCGAGCTCTGCCACTTTCCACCTATGCAGCCTCGTAATCTTTCTGGGACCTCATCCTCTATACTGATCTCACAGGGTTTGGTGAGGACAAAATGAGTTCATGAATACAGAAACCACCCTGCACATTCTATAGTGCTGCCTCCATGTATGGGGAGGGTTATTACTCACTCCTCCATTGATGCTTCTAAAAATAAGCAGATTCCTGGGTAGGAGGGAGAAAGGAACAGAAAGGGTGTCTGGGGGGTGGCACACCGTGATAGAAGGATCATCTCTTTCCCGTTGCTGCCTTTCCTCCAGCGTAGGAGGAGAGGATGGCAGTCGCTGCATACCTACTCTGTGCCAGCCACTGGGCCAGCACGTTTAGGCCAGGTGTTCTCAAATTGCCATGGAGAGATGTCCTCTGGGCTCAGGGTACCAGAATTTAAGTCCTAGCCCTGCCGCTTCTACACTGGGGGATCTTGGGCAAGGCACTTACCTATGGAGGCTCTTTTTGCATCTGCATAATGGGAAGAAGTGCAATGGCCAGCTCATAGGATTGCTCTGAGAACTACATGAAATCATGTGGTCGAGGTCCTGGAACAGTGCCCAGAGTATCGCGCCCTATGGTGCTCACTAAGTGGGAGCAGCCATCACTGTCTATTACTGCTGAGAGGGCTTCGTTAATGTTCTGTCTCTGTCACCGTCTTTGAGCCATGCCTTGCCAGCACAGGCCCGGTCTCTGGGATTGGGTACTGGGAGGTGGACAGGGCCAGTGGAGCAGGGAGCCATTCTCACAGACTTCCCATTCCTGTCGCGCAGCCTTCGGATGCTGACTGGGATGACCTGTGGGACCAGTTTGATGAGCGGCGGTATCTGAATGCGAGAAAGTGGCGTGTTGGTGAGGACCCCTACAAGCTGTACGCTTTCAACCAGCGGGAGAGCGAGCGGACCCCCAGCAACCGGGCCGTCCCAGACACTCGCCATTCCAGGTACTTTCTGCATCTCCACACCATACCCACCCCCCCACCCTGCAGTCTTGACAGGTCAGCAGCAGGCTTGATTTGGGAGCCCAGCGCTGAGAATTGGGGTGAGCAAACTATCTGCTACCAGTGGGACACTAAAGGGACTAGGTCCTAGTCAGTAAGATGGTAATTTACCCCATCTGTGCCGCTACTGCTTAGTGCCAAGAGCCATGCCGAAGACGCCCACCTTCCACCAGGAGGTTGGAGAGGATGGGTGGCCCCGTCATCTGTACCCGCCTTCTCACTGGGTGGTCACCCCAGGTGACACTTGCCATGAGCTCATGGAGCACTAAAAACGCTATAGCGAAGGCCTGTTTGTCCCTGGCAGAGTCCCACAACCTGGGGGAGGATGGGCAGACCCCAGGGAAGTCAGGTGGGTGGTCTCTTGTGTTCCTGGGAGAGACTCTTCCTGTGCCATGCCCTGTACATTTTGCCACATGAGAAGAGAAGCCAGAGGGGCCTCCCCACCTGCTGTTGGTTCCACTGTCTGCCTGTGGAGGGGCGCGTTCACACAGCCTCTGACCTGCCAGCCGTTCATTGGTCAGGCCATACCTACAATGGCTTGCAGAGATCAGGCCTGATGCTATGTAGAAAGCTTTATTTCCCTGCAAAAAGAGGCTTTGTGAAGACATTTGGCCTCCTGACCCTCCCTTTCTAGAGTCATTATACTTCCTGGGGAGACCTACTTAGCAGGTCAGTCTCAACCTCAGCTCCTCCCCTCTCGGCCTCCACGCTGGGATCCCATAGGTGCCAAAGACCTGTGTGGTTGTTTCCTATCTGCTGCATGAACTTAACTGGCCCCAAATAGCAGGCTGGCATGGTAGGGGTGGAGGGTTTGAAGGCAATGTTAAATTGAGAGGCTTGGCTGTTTTCCTTTGGGTCCACAGGTACCCTCATTGTGGAGACGGGGTTTTATGAGTAGGGCAGTGAGAATTTTCCTGGCTGATGAGGCTGATTACTCCGGAGGTTCTTAAGTTGAGAATATGTGAAGGCTAGTGGGCTCAGAAACCTCGTCTTATGCAGGATGTGTACTATGGAGAAACCCAAGCAGTCCTTGTTAATCACCGTCATCACTAAAAGAAGCTGGACTTGGTTTCCCTGTGAGTACAGCAAGGGGGATGACCTGGATGATATTATGGCTTCCTCTACCTCTGGCAGTCTGCAGGATTAAACTCTGCCCTCGACATACCCACGAGACTGTTCCTTAGCAGCAGTGCCTGGCAGTCTCCTTCAGCCAGAGACCGAGGGCATGGGCTATACGTACTCCCTTCTGTTGGCCTGAAAGCTTCTCAAAATCAGAATCTTGTATTATTCCCATGTAAATTCCCTAGCACTTATTCTTCTCCTTGGCATCTCAGAGATTTTTATTTAAATATTAGTGTACTGTATTTCCCTGAGCAGGGGGAAAGAGGGATGAGACAGGAGTCTGAGAAGCCCCTCTGGGTCTCAGTCGAGTGGTCCCTCCCTTGTTCTCAGTCCAGATGCTGAGGCCCTCCAGAAGGGCAAAGGGACACCTCCTAGCCAGAAAGGTGGCTGCATCTGGGTGAGAGCCTTCCAAGAGATACCTGTGACTGCTCCCACCTGCAGGAAAGAGGCACAAGGGATTCACTGGGCAGGTGGGTACTTGGACATATCCTGAGCAGGACCAGTGTCTGCACTAACCCTATTCTATGATCTAGAGGCACAAACCAAAGTTTTATAAGGGCAGGACATATGTGGTTGCATTGGATGGAGAACTGAGCCTGTTCCCTAGGAGCCCAACTCACCAGGTTAAGTTCTGGGCTTTGCACCTGACCCAGTGGGTTCCATCTGTTAAGAAAGTGAGATCTGCTGAAATTCCAGCAAGAAGGGAAGAGAGGATTTAGACAGAATTTAGACATCCTTTGGGAAGACAAAAAGAGAAAGTGTATCAGCCATATCGGGGGTTAAGGACAGGGTCTCTGGGATCAGATTGCCCTGTTTCCAATCCACTCAGTCTCCTGTTGACTAGCCGAGTGAACTCAGATAGGTTGCCTAGCTTCTTTGTACCTGTTTCCTCTTTTGAAAAACAGAGATAAAAATAACAATAATGATCCTAATTCCATTTTTATAAGGATCAGATAAAATATATGTAAAGTATTTACCTACTGCATAGTAAATGTTTTTAAAATGTCAGTTGTTGCTGTTGTTACAGGGAATGTGGGGAGGCTGATGGCAGGGCCTGGAGTGGACCGGGAGGTCTCCACCAGAGAGCTGCAGGTGCTCGGGGAAGAGACATGGCCAAACCCCAACTGAGAAAGCACCTGTGTCCCAAGTACCAGGAAGGAGCGTTGGTTATGAAGCTCACTAAGTTGTCAGGCATGGTGGTGAGGACAGGGGAGAGCAGAGGTGGGTTTCAAGGTCAGGTTCAATGCCAGAGAAATGTGAGTGAGTGGGGTACTGGCCATGAACCTTAGCGGTTCTCAATCCAGGCTTCTTACAAGAATCACTTGGGAACCTTTGAAAAATGCTGAGACACAGACTCTAACTGCAGGATCCAGCTGCAGGATTTCTGTTCTGAGGTCCCCAGGTGATTCTTGTGAGCATCCAGCATTGAGAACCACTGCTCTAGGTAAGTGCCTCTCACGCTTCAATAGGCAAACAAGCAAATCACCTGAGGATCTTGTTAAAATCTGATTCAGTAGGTCTGGGGTGGGGCCCGGGGTTCTGCATTTCTAGCAAGCTCCTGGGTGACACTAACACCGCTGGTCTGGGGATCGCACATTGAGTAGCTTCGCACAGTGGTTCTCAAAGGTTGGTTCCTCAAGCCAACAGACCAGCCACGGCAACATCACTTGGGAACTTGTTAGAAATACAGATTCTTGGGCTTCACGCAGAACTACTGGATCATAAACTCTGAGGGTGGAGTCTAGCAATCTGTGTCTTGGCAAGTCTGATGCCTGCTTAAGTTTGGAAATCAGCTGATCCCTGTGGCTGGTTTTTGTGGACCAGATGAAGTTCACGGGTGGGTTGGTACAGCCGAAAGGCTCAGGGTTTGAGTAGAGAGCAGAGGCCTGGGAATAAGGCCACCTACCTGCCCACATGCTGAAGCCTTCTCCCTCTGTCCAGGTGACACGACTTCTGACTCAGGCCCTATGGAGACCTTGGCCTATCTGGTTCCTTCTTGTTCCTCCCTCTTCTCCCAGTTCCTTCATCCGCAGCATCCATGTCTTGCCATCCTCCTGGGAATTGACATCACCTCTACCAAGAAGCCTCTACTTGGGACCACTCCTGACCCCATGGCCATTGGCCCACACTGGACTCCTGGTTCCTTTGTGGGACCCAACCCCATGGACACAGGCTTTGCTCCCCTGGGCCACCCTTGTATTCCCATCATGCCTTGCAGCTAAGGTCATGACATCAATTGCCCTCTAGGGTGAGAGACACATTGAGCATCTACTACAGTGCCTGGCATAGGATAGGAATTCAATAAATGTTTGTTGAACAAATAAAAGGGAGAATAAGAAAGACAATTGACCACTCTGTCCGCCCACCCCCTTCTTATCCTCCCATCCTCAGGGTCCTCCTGTGGGCAATCAGGAGAGCAGACTCAGAGTTAAAGAAAAAGGCTTTTTCCCTTAAGGAGTTATCATTACTGAAAAGAGAAGAGTGAAGAAATGTCATGTGGGAGGGGGCTGAGCTTATTAAATTTGCTTCCAATTTTCTTACCACAGTAATTGGATTCTGATTTATAGGATGCGTTTGGACAGTGCCTGAAACAGAGAACTATTAGCCAAACATTAGAGCAAGCGCTGCCAGGAGGGCGGGGGCCGGGGTGGGTTGCTTAGGAATCTGACGCTGCCATGAGCCAGGGAGGCAGCAGGTGGGTGGCGGGGAAGAAAGGAGGAAGGCTGTGGAAGTTCTCGCCCAGCAGGCCACTGTGCTGATGGAATCCCAGATGCACTGGCAATGCCACGGCCGGGCATCATTTTGTGAAAGAAGCCCAGCGAGACCTGGGGGCTTCAGTTCTCGGTATGGAAAGGGACGGAGTGGCCATTTTTCTCTTGGTCCTTCACCCCGTGGAGTCCGAGGTATTTTGTGGGAGGCAGTCCGGTCTGTCTGAAGTGTGGGGTATGGGCGAGGGGCGGAAGAAGCTAAGCCGGGGGCAAGGCTTTGAGCTCCCTTCCCAGGGTTTATGGGGCCCGGGGTGGGCAATGAGCAATTCCACTCCCAGTGCAGCTTCCAAGGGGTCCCCTGCTCAGTCACGCGGCAGGGCGAGCAGGCTCCCCATGCACACCCCGCCCTCGTGTGATGTGGTTTTCACACTCTCGAGATGGAAGCCTGCTGTCCGCGCCTGTAGATGTGTGTGTCTCTGAGTCCCCTTGGCCCCGGCCTCAGGCCACGTGAGAGGAGTGGGGACAAGTAGCCCAGCAGTGGCCTTTGGCACATTCTTGCTCCTTTCTTGGCTTCATTTTCTCATCTGTGAAATGAGGGTGTTGGGTATGGTGACTCGCGAATGATAACGCTTGGAGGTTGGTCTCATTCCAGGTATATATACATGTCTACACCAGCCCCCGCCCCACCACAGTGGAACAAAACATTGAGTTTGCCTCGGGGCATCCTAGTTCCAACTTTACCCACTAAGGCCAACAGTTCTGGTAACTCGGATGAGAGCCTTAATTTCCAGGTGGCTGCCTAGGTCCTGTGAGGCCACAAGGATGAATAAGACGTGGCCACTTGTATCAGAGGTAGCCGGTAGGTGATGTGCCCTAAATGACGATTTCAGTGTAAGGAGGAGACAACTTCTAGCTGGGACGAGTCCGAGAAGCCTTCCCAGAGGAGTTCTGCTGCTTATATATATAAAGCACTGGCTGGTCCAACAAATAGTCCTCATTTTCCAGTCGTCCCACCCCCACCCTGTCACCACATTCTGGTGACAATAGCTGGATTTGTCCTTGTCCAAGTGGCACACAAAACGCCTGGCAGCCAGCAGCCATCAAATGGAGACACATCCCTCGAGGAGGAGGGAAATATTTTGATAAAGCAAATGTATATTTTTGCTGTTGCCTAGCAGTGCCTATTATGGGGTTGCGTTGATTGCAGGGAGCAGGTGGCAGAGTGGCCTGAGCCCATGGGTCATGTGCTGGAAGGCGTTAGAGCTGGGGAAGCCTCGCTGGGTCACCTCTGCTGGCCTGGCTGGGTCTGACTGTTCCCTGGACAGGCTCTCCCAGCCTTTGTCCAGAGCGCTGCTAAATGCTGCAGACAGTGGGATGCCCATCACTTGCCTGGAGGGAAAATTCCACGCTTTGATGCATCTCACCAGGAAGACATTTTTCTTTGACTCCTTTTCCTCCTGGGAAATGAAGGGGCAGTGGCCCAGCCTCTGGTCGCATCCCTCCCTCCTTGTATTTACTCGGTTGGAATGGCTGCCGAAGATCATCATCATTTCTCTCTTTGTACTCGTCACTTAGCAGTAATAGGGTAAAAATCTTTACAGCTGGAATGGCTAAGCATAAAAAGTGTTCATATTCCCTCCGAGTCAAGGCTGTTGCACTAGCTCAGCACAGTGTTAGTGATTCCACATCAAGGCCAGGGGAGGGGAGGGGGAGACCCATCACAGACTCTTAGCTTTTGCAGACAAGCTATCCCCATGTGTGACATTCTGGTCCCTACTGCACACCATTTTTCAGTACAGGATGTGAGCACATTGACAGTGGCTCTGAGTGCGAGTCACTCTGGAGCGTCTCAGGGTTTCAGGGAGCTCTGGGGGAGTAAGGGAACAGCCAGAGGGGTTGCAGAACATCTTGGAAGTGGCTCTGCAACAGAACTGTGTCTGTCCCCTGGCCCTGGGCAGCTGTCTGTGGTGCTACCTACAGGGCTTTAGGAGGGGTTCTTGCCAGGGTGAGAGGGGAAGAAAGGCCACAGGAGCCAGGACAGCAGGTGCCGCTGGGTCAGGATTCCTGTCCATTCCGGATCCCCTGGTTCCCTGAATGCTGAGCCTGCAGGCCTCTCCTGCTGTTCTTTGAGTTTCAGGGAGATTTCCCAAAGGGGCAACTCCTCAGCCTTCAAAAGATGACCAGACAGCAGCACCTGCTGATGAGAATTCATCCAGACAAACTGTCTTCACTAATTGGTTTTCTCGTACCTTGTTTCCTAGGGAATTTGTGCCAACTTTGACCTTGCATTGTACATTTCACTCACCCATTCATTCACTTGCTCATTCATTCACTCAACACCCTGACTCGAGCATGTGCCAAGTGCTGTGTTAGGAATTAGTCCCCTGTCTCCAGGTCTAACAGGAGCAGGCCTTCATGCCCGACTCACTGCTGGGTTTCTGTTTGAGCACCAGTACGGGGCTGCAGAGACTTGAGCAGAACAGCAGCACTAGCAGATTAACCACATACCTAGGTCAGGAAAGCCAGGCTCAGAGAGGTTAGGGACTTGTCCAGGGTCACACAGCTAGTCAACACTTGGCTGAAACTCAAAATCAAATTTGCAGATTCTGGGTCCATCTACTTTATCTTATTCTGTCAAAAACATACAGCCCTTATGATGCCCAAGTTCACTGAGTGATTGAGTGTGTGCATGCGCCTGACTTGTGCTTTGGGACAAGAAGAGGTGATGCGTGAGGATTCTGGGTTTCCCAATTAAGATACTTTGATAATTATATTTTAGTTTTGCCTGGAGGCACTGCAATAATGTATTTCAATCATCTAAGTAAGTAGTGTCATCAGGTGTTCTCTCATCTGGGCCAAATCCTAATGCACAGGTAACCCAAGCAGAACCTTTTGTGGCTTTGAAAGGTACTCGGTGGCCTTTGTTCCAGGGGCCGATTTCCCTCTCCCTCCCTGGCTTTGCCTCCTTTATTTCACATTGCCTGGGGGATGAGGCAGTGGAAAGAGATACAGAAAGATAGGTAGAAGTATGTTCAGTGCCCAGGATGGAAAACTGATTTGGATTAAATATTTGCCATGAAGGACTCATTCTACAAATTAATGAGTCCAAGGCTATTAGGGATAAAGGAGCAGACCAAAAGTTTGCCCTCATGGCAGTTAGATTGCCCAGTGAGTAACTCCCCCAGGTGGACAGGTGTGAACTACCTCGCTGCCCTCCCCAGGCCACTGGTCCATCCCCACCTATGGCTCTCTTCCTGGAGAAGGCATACCCCTTAGGCTAGCCTGAAAAATGAGCCCTGACCAGTAAGCTCAAGGTTTTAGTGACACCAAGGGCAATGTGGTATCGGTTCTTTCTCTTCTGAGTTATCTTGGAGGAAGGGTGGGGAGATTCGCCAGGTTTGTACTGCGCATGTTGGGGGTTCTCTTTAGTACTGCGGTGAACACAAGGAGGGGTGGAGAAGATAGCATTGCTGAGTTTGGCTGCAGCTCCTGCCTATGTCATGGGCTGTGTCGAATTCTTCCAGTTCAGTGGCCTTTGAAATCTTCCTGCAAGACCAAAATCTGCCCCAAGACCAGAATCTCTCTTCATCTTTTCTAAAGTAAACTTTTTATTGAAATATAACATATATGCAGAAAAGTACACACCTCCTACAGGTACAGCTTGAAGCAATTTTACAAAGAGAACACACCTGTGTTTCTACATCAAGCATGTACAGCAAGAAAAAGAACATTATTAGTTTGCCAGAAGCCGCCCTGTGCCCCTAACCAGTCGGAATTTCCCATAGCTATCCTGTCTTCAAATGCCACACGTGAACCTTGCTTGTTTTTGGACTTAATGTAAATGGAATTACACGGTATGCACGCGTGTGTGTCTGGCTTCCCTCAAAACTATGTGTGTGAAATCCAGCCACGTGTGCAAGACACAGTTTGCTTATTCTCAGTGCTGTGGAGTATTCCCTTGTATGAATACGTTACAATTTGTGCACTACTGGTGCTCCTTTGGGGCTTTTCCAGTTTGGGGTTCTTATGACCAGAGCTTGAGTCTTACACGGGTCTTTGGTGAAGATGCGTGTGTGTCGGGGAGGGTTTTCCCTAGGAGCTGCCACACGCTCCGTGGAGAGGGCACAGCAGAGTTCCAGTTGTCCACATCTTCGCCATCCGTCACCTGCTCCTGTCTGTCGTTTCCATTCTATCCTTTCTGGAGGCCGAGTAGTGACATCTTACTGTGCTTTAAATTTACGTCTCCCTGCAGATCAGGGAAGCCGCACACCCTTCCATAAGTTCCGTGGCCACGTGGATGCCTAATCGAGTGTTTTGCCCCTTCTGTCTACGTCCGTCTGCGCCCTTTGCCCGAGAACCAAGCACAGAGCCTGACTCTTAGTCCCCCCTCGGTAACCTGCCTCTCTTCTGGTTATTTTTTTTGGCATTTTTTGCAATATTGTGAGGCAGCGTGATAACGTAAGGGGAAAAAAAATACATGAGCTGAGCATGAGAGGCCGCAGGTCCTTTCTGAGATGCTGCCCGACGACCCTTCCGCTCCCTGGGTGTCTGCTTCCTCATGTGCAAGATGAAAGGAGTAAGTCAGAGATGCTTATTAAGGTCATTTCCAGCTCTGTCTGCTGGTTCGAAAATGCTTCTGCCGGGAAGACGTGCGGGAACTGGCTGGGGACTGAATCCGCTTGGAGGCTATTTCCAGAAACACGACGCCCTCCTGCTCGGCAGCAGCCCCTCCCCCAGGCCCCAGATCCCCCCTCCCCCTCACACACTTGCCTCCCTGATGGGACTCCAGGCCCCCCGGAGCATTGGAGCTGTCCTTTATTATTGCCACCTTGTCCATTCCTCCCACGAGGGCCTCCCCGCCCCCCTCTGCATCTCCATGGTGTAGGGACTGCGTTCCCACAGACTGAGATGTACCTGTAGGCTGGTTTGACTGTCTTTTCACTTATCTGGAACCCCCGGGTCTGTTAAACACAGCAGCAGCAGAGCCATTTGTTCCTGGAGTTGGCACTTCACATGGATGGCAGCTCGGCTGCAAACGGGTGACCTGGCCACATTTTTCAGTCTGGAAAAAAGAGCTGGAATGTACAGACTTCTCCCATTTATAACCCCCCGGCACTTCAAAGAACCACTGGCTCCTGTGATATACCCAATGCGCCTCTGCTGCCGGGAAGAAACAGGCCGGCAGGGTTGGCTTGAGGACATCCCGCGAGGCTCGGCGCTGGGACCGGGGCCCCGGGGCAGGTCCTACAGGGAAGGATGAGCCAGGCAGGGAGCCCTTAGAGCGAGACTGGTCATGCCTCGTATTTGCTTCGGGCTTTACAGAGTGCCTTCCGTCTCTTTCCCAGGCCGTCCTCAGTAGCCCTGTGGGTGAAGGGTCATTGCTGCTTCACAGAGAAGGAAGCTGAGACCCAGGAGAGGTAACTGGGTGTCCAGGCGGCAGGGCCAGGTCTCCTAGCGCTGTGAGCTTTGTGATAAAACGTCTCTGCCACTTACTAGCTTGTCTTTGGGTGAGTTATTCAAACTCCCCGAGACTCGGTTTCTTCATCTGTATAATGGGAATAGTAATGTCCTCAGGGAAGGTGAAGAAACTCACGTCAAATGCCGAGCATGTCCTCTGATGTGACTAGAGCACGCTCAGTGACCCTTCATTAGCTGTGGCCATGAGTATTCAAATCAACACTGGCGTTGAGAGTGGCATTAGCATCAGGCTTTGTGATCTTCCCACTGCTCTTGGCTGTGGGCCAAAGCGGGTCTGGCAGGCAGGGCAGAGAGGTGGCAGGTGCAGCGGGGAGAAAGCGGTGACGAGGATGAGTTTGGAGAGGTCCTGGCTCAGGACCCTGCCCCACCCGAGTGGGGGTGCCGTGGCTCACAGGCGTCAGAGCTGAGCTGAGAACGAGGTGGCGCAGGCAGAGGGCGGGCGGGCAGCGAAGTCCTTAGAGAGCTCCCGGCCTCAGCCTTGGCCCCCGGCGCTGAGTGTTCCACTTGCCTGAATGTCAAACTTACTTTTAAAAACTGGAGAGCAAAATAAATGATGAGGCAATTGCGATGCCAGGTCTGGTGAAATCTGCACTTGAAAGATACTGGGGCTAGAAGCCAAGGCCAGCAGAGGAGGTGATGCAGGGCCGGGGCCAGGGAATACAAATGCGTTTGACGAGAGATGGGAAGAGCAGGAGTAGAGCCGACACTGTGGGAGGCGCCGTGGGAGGGAGGCCTCCAGAGCCTGGGTGGCGGGCGGTGGGAAGGAGCCAGGAGAGCCACGTGAGGCCCTCAGTGGCTGGAAACTCCTCAAGGAGCGTGGGGTGTGATGGAAGAAGGGCTGTGCTGGGGACCGGTGGGCCACTGAGCCGAGGGCCCGTCTGGGTGAGCCAGGCAGCATCAGTAAATGCCCTTTGAGGTTGTCCTTGGTGTCCCAGGGCAACAAGAGGAGCCCCTTGTATTGACTGGTTTCAACATATCCAGATGACTCCCATCTCTTGACCTGTCTGACCCTCGCGGCAGCGCTGACGCTGGCCAGGGCAGGCGTCCTGGCCTCTGTTCTCCCACTGCCCCACTCCGCCCTGGCTCTCCGCCTCGATTCGTCCTACGGACGCATCATTTACTCCTTGCCCCAAACCTGTACCACTGAGCCTGCCTGTACCACCTCTTGAGACAGCAAGCACCTCCTCCACCTCAGGCCACGGCCCACCCTTTACCCTCACACCCAAGCCTGCACCACTAGAGTCCCCTTCCTCTCGCACCCTCATCTTGTGGAGTCTGCCTCTGTGACATCCCTTGGTCCTGAGCTTGCTACCCCGCTCCACAGCCACCTGCCTCCCACCTGGGTCACTGTGGCAGCCCTCAGGTGCCCCCCCTAGTTGGCTCTAGCCCTGCTCGTACATCCACCTCAGAGAACTTTCTAGATGCACATGCAGGGCTCCTCATCTGAAACCCTGCCCCATCTCTCACCCACACCCTGAGGGCAGGGCCCCCGGCCAGGTCCTGGTTTGTGCCCAGCTGTGCCATGAGGGGTCACACCTCCTCATCTTCGCTGCTCTCTCTGCTCAGGATGCTCTTTCGCCCTTTAGGAATCTGGGTAGAGGGTCCCTTTTCCTGGAGGACATCTTGCCCCCCAGGGCTGAGTTTGGCAGCTCCTCCTACAACCGTGCTCACCTCTGAGCAGCGCCCATCACTCCTGGTTGCAGACATTGAGTGACATGCAGCAAGGGTGCTGACTTAGCTTTGCACCTCCCGAGCCTAGCTGGGGACCTGGCACGCAGCCTGTTTGTCGGAATCAGCCAAGTGAACAGGGGCCCAGAGAGACTCGCTGGATTCATTTTCAAGCTGCAGAAAGCACCAGGGTTTGCAAGTTAAGGTGCAGGTGTGGGACTGAATCCTCAGAACAGAGGGAGGAAACCAAACCATGGGAAATTTAAAGCCATCTTCACTCAACAGAGAATTCTCTGTGTTCGCACATAAATCCCGTGCCATAATCGGCAAACACTTATTGATCATACCATTCCCCTGACGCTTGGTAGGCACCTTATATATGTTCTCTCAGTTCAGCCTCACAGCTTTGCTGTGACCCTGGATGAAGAAACTGACTCCAGTAGGTTGAGCAGCTTGTCCATAGGACAATAAAGAATGTGGCCTCTTCCCTCAAGAAGGCAGCGGTCTACCTGGGAAGATGGCGTGGCTATGTGGGAAGGAGAATAGTGATACAGGCAGCCCGCGGGGCGAGCGGTGGAGGAAGTGACTTCAGCCGAACGCTGCACAGAAACTACAGTCTAGGCCGCTGGGTAAGGAGGGTGGCAGGACCTGGGAGGGTTGTGGAGGTCAGGGCATGGCCCAGGGAGGCAGTGGGCTGGTTGAGCAGGGCCAGAGGCCCCTGCAAGAGAATGGGGGTGCTGAGGCTGGAGGCTCATACAGTGGGGAGGCCTTGGGAAGCCAGTCATGGCGTAACTCCAGGTAGCTGAGGCTGGGGAAGAGGGTCACACAGGTGCAGCTGTGTGTGGGCAGATTGCCATGGAAAGGGTGGGAGGAATGGGCAGGAGGGCAGTGTCTGCAGGCAGAACAGTCAGGAAGCTGTTGCAGGATGGCAGACAGGCATGGGTTAGTCTTGAGGGATAACAGTGAGAGTGACAGGAGGTGATGGAGGCAGATTCGGGTGCAGGATTGACCTGAGGATGGATTGACTGCAGGAAGGTGTGGGCAGCCTTTGCCTCCCACCCACACTCCACCCCCTGACGTTTCGGAGCGGTACACGGTTGTGGGTCCCCTGGAAAAGAGGTGTTGGACACTTGGCCTCAAACGTACCGTTCCTGGGCTCTGTGTGCTGGGATGGGCACAGAGTCGCTGGTCTGGAGTCTGTAAGTCTTAGCTCTTCCTTCACTTTGAGGAAACTTCCCCGCTTTAGACAAAAGAAGAAAATGACTCTTCTCTGATCTTTTATCTGGAAAGTCTGAGAAATATCATAAAATAGCTCAGGGGATGTGAAAGGGGACACGTCATTCTTTAGCAGGTGAGGGACAGCCCAGACCCATGATTTTCCATGTTTGTAGAACCTTCCAGCATGCAGCCTTCAAGACAGAAAACACAGAGAAAGGCCAATATGGAATGAAGGTTTGCGAGGCAGTGAGTCCAGACGATCAGTAAAGGGTGTTCTAGTGCAGCTTGTGGGAGCACAGCCTGGGGAGCCAGACCGTCTGGGTTTACACTGAGGCTCTGCAGCTCGCTGCTGGGACCCACCTTCTCCTCCACCACGAGGGAGGAGGACTCATGGCACCTACCACAGACAGTTACTGTGCAGACATAAAGCTCTGGGAAGACACAGTGAGGATTTGATAAGTGCTATCTATTATTACTGACATGTAATGTGATTCCAGCAGGGCTAAAATGAGACATGAAGGAGCCCTGCTCCCAGACACCGCGAAACCCTTTTCAGGAAACATTTCAAAAATAAGTCATGGCCCACCTCCGCACTTTCTGGTCCCAGCTTGGCTCTGCATTTGCCTTTTGAGAACACATTTTTTTTTTTTTTTGCATGTGCACACACACACACATCCACAACACACATGCACAGGCACACACAGCTACCATCTGGGTGGTGCTTGGTGCCAGCTGACACAGGTCCTAGCAGCATCCCCAGAGAAACCTCTTTGCAGCCTCTCTGCTGATCTTCCTGGAGAGAAGGACCTGCCACTTCCTCCATGGTGGAAACCAATCCTTAGTGTTCCTCTCACTTCAGAGCGGCTCCTTGACATAAGAGACCAAAATTAGTTGTCTGGAAAGAGAAAAGGACCCTGGTACGCAGTGTAGCAATGGTCATTTCTGGAAGGTCTCTAAATGCAGCAGAGGAGTCTGCACTGTCTAAGTCAGGTGGGCCTTCTGGGCCCAGATGGCAGGAGTCAGCGCAGGCAGCAGAAGTGCCCAAGGAGAGAGGTTGGGGCCAGCGACTGAAAAACCTGTAGCACCAGAAGCCTAGTTGGCTCTGCTGGTTCCAGAACAAAGAGTGGGAGATGTCCTGTCTTGTGTGTTTAGCATTTATATTTTCTGCTGAGGGTGGTCAGACAAAGGCTCATCATAATTTAGCGAAACAAACCCTGAACAGTACTTTCGGATGCCATCGGTAAATTAGTGCAGTTCTGAGCCATGGAGTTGGGGAGAGGAGAGGCAATGAGGGAGATTTTCTTAAAGCCAAATTTTACAATTTAAAGGGCTATGAATTATTCCGAGATTGTGGCCTTTCCTAGTGTTGAAATACCCTTTTTTTAATGAACTGATGGTGATAGTAGATGATGGGATTTTTTAAAATATATTCTTTCCTGCAGAATGAAATGTTGCAAATTTAATAACAGTCTCTATAATGTTTTTATTTTATTTTACTCATACAGAAGAACCCAATACCTAGACACAAATGTTGAAACTTTAAATTGGATTATAGACAAATTTAAGTTCAGTGACAACTTGGGGCAATGATGTCCAACAGAAATAGATGTGAACCATGTATGTAATTTAAAATTTTCTAGTAGGCACATTAAAGTAGAATAAGTGAAATTAATTTTAGTAATACATTTTATTGACTCCAATATATCCAAATATTATCATTTTAACTGTGATCAATGTAAAAAAATACAAGTAAAATATTTTACATTCTTTTTCATATTAAGTCTTTGAAATCTTATACATATTTTACACTGACAACATATCTCCATTCAGACTAGGCACATTTCAAATGCTCAGTAACCACACGTGGCTAGTGGCTACCCTACTGGGTACTGCCTAGCTAGGAGACAAGAATGCCTGGGCCATAGTCTGTCATAGGATTCCAGTCTCCCCCTTACTCCAGGAAGCATTGTTCATCATTCCTGTGACTTTGGTAAACAGGAAGAACATCCCAACCTCTGAAACACAGCTGAGTGTTTCCAGTGTAAAAGGCAAAGCTTAAGAGCTGTCCACAGACACCAGGTACCATCTCAGATGTTCTCCCTGGACACCCTTAGCCCCCACTTCCTCATTCTCCCCACCATGGCTCCATACTTCAGCTTCCAGACTCCACTTCGGTGTGAGCGACTTGCTTGGTCTCTGTTTGCTGCATTCCTGACCTTGCCCTCCCTCAGCTTACTGCTCCATAGCTCACTGTGCCAGTGAGACCCGTAACTTGGCAAAGGGCATTTTCCCACCTCTCTTTAACCCTGTGGAAACCTCGCCTGCCTCCTGCCTTCACTGGCATCCCCACCCATTCTTCACACACTTGTCGTATGCCTAATAGGTTTCATTGCCGTGCTAGGTACTGAGGTTACAACTGCAAATAAGTCCTTGCCTTCATGGCAGCCACAGTCAGTAGAGGAGACAGAAAAGTAATTTCATAGCACTTGGTAATAAATTACAGCAATGAGGTGAGCGCAGGGTCCTACACAGGCACGTTGGAAAAGCCTCAGGAGACTGAGAAATGCTCCCCAGGGGAAGTAACTTCCAAGCCAAGATTAGAAAAGAAGAAAAATAACCAGGTCTTGGAAGAGTGGAGAGTGAATTTCAGACACATGGGAGAGAGACAGTGCCTGCGAGGGTCCGGAGGGAACAAAGAGCAAATGGAGCAGAATGTGGCTGGGACTTTGAGGGTGTGAAAGATAGGAGTGGAAGCGGTGCCACGTCGCTAAAGATGGTAAGCCATGATTAGGCGTCTCTACTTCACTTTGTGAGCAGTTGGGCAGCTTTGGAAGATGTTAAAGATGCGATTTTGGAAAGGTCATTCTAGCTGCAGCATGCAGGGTAGATTGGAAAGGGACGAAGCCAGCTCAGAAGCTGCTGCAGCTATCCAGAAAAGTCATGATGGCAACACAGAGAAACAGCCAGATGGAGAGATAAGGAAGACGCATGGGCAAGGCCAGGTTTAATTAGAGAGAGGCTGTATTAGAGAGTAACTCTTGGGTTTGGGCACATGGTAGATGATGAGCTGGAGAACTCAGAAGGGCCAGCAGGCTTAGCTGAGAAATGGGAAGCAGAGGGTGGATGAAGAGGTCATCTCATGGGGATGTCCCTGAGAAGATGCTCTATAGGATTAGAGTTGGGGTCATTAGCAACCAGACGGGAAATAGAAGCCTTGGAGGCAAGTGAGATGATCCAAAGAGCATAAAGATTGAGAAAAGGAAGGCCTAGGTGAGAATTTTGGGGGAACACCAGAATTTAAGATCAGGGAAGGAAAAGGAAAGCCAAGAGGAAACAGCCTAGGAAGAGGATAGCCAAGCTAGGGTCATCTCACCAAAGCCAAGGGCAGAGAACCAAGCACTTAATAAAATGTGTGACCCTCAATGACAAGAGAAGATGGAAACATTTCCATTAGATTTAACAACATAGAGAAGTAATGGGGCCCTTGATGGGAGTATCAGGGGGAGAGGGTGGTAGAAGGACACCTGAAGGCAGAGGTGAGCAGTAACCCTCTGTGGACAGGGGCCATGGCGCCTCTGTACTGTCTAATAGGTCCCCAGGCCCAAGTGCCTTAAGGAAACTGAGCAAGTTCAAGAGCTAAGAACCAGGAGGTGTCAGCTCTGCCACAAGAGAGTGACTTTGGGCAGGTCGATTTTCAGTTCTGGGCCTCAGTTTCCTCATCTGTAAAGAAGGAAGGAGCTGGACCTAATGCTTTCTAAACTGGTGTCCCACTGAATTCTTTTCGGTGGACATTATGTGGTATACTTCACTAAATATATACCCAGTAAATTTTTTGAGTTTCCATTATTTGTGAAGGATTATGTACTAGCAAATATTAAAAAGTGCAAGTGCAGGGAGGGGACAGATTTTGAGGTTGGAGTTTGATAATCTGTAGGCTGGTAGAACTCTTAAGAACCTTTAACATGTTAATGTGCATTGGTGAATGGCCCAGAAAAGGTAACCCAGTATTTATCCAGTACTTCTCAATTGTTGAACTTATTTGACCCTTGTATATTTTATTCACCAAATGTGTGAAGACATCTCCTGGAAGTAGTGTCCAGCAACTCACAGTGCAAGGACAACTTAACTAGTTGGTCTTCATGGCCCCTTCTGATTTGGTATTACAGCAACCCTGGAGTTTGCTTGCAGTCAGAGAGAGAGGGGTCTTCCAGCTGCTTGGGGCTCAAAAATAGAGACAGTGACTGAGCTTTCAGGTGAGTCCAGACAATACAGAATCCTACCTCATAGGGCCTCTTCCCTAGTTAGCTTCCCAGCTTGTCCGGAAAGATTCCGTGGGGCATTCTTACATTGCCAGGAGAATGGGCTTGCAGAGTGAATTTCTGAGACCATCACTCTGATCTACAGCCTGCAAATCATCAGACTGTGGAAGTGCCCTAGATTCGTTGAGGTGCAGGTTTTCTTAGAAATTCCGCACTGCTGGAAGTAGATGGCTAAGAAAACCAAGAGGGTCCTCTAAGCAGCAAGAAGTGAACTGCAGACTCTGAGCTTGCCAGACAGAGTTTCAGCCAAGAGTGTGGTGCGTTGGTACAAGGGAATGCATATGTTGGCCTAAATAGGCCCACCCTGAGACCATGTGCCCTGCTGAATGGCTTGTGCTCACAGAGTCGAGGGATGTTCTGTGATAATGTCCAGGGCAGCCTGTTGTAACTGGGCTTCTACAAGAGAATTAAGCTCCTAAGCCCTAGGGCATCTCTTTTATGAAATGAATTAACTTCTCTCCTATGTATGGGGAAGGGTACTGGTTGTGAACCATCCCTGGGAGAAGTGAAAAAATAATCACTCAAATAGTTTTCTATGTAGTGTGGTTCATATTAAGAACCCCTAAAGGAGTTGAATCTAAAGCACATGGAAGCCCAAAAGACACTGCTGAAGAACCTCCCTCTGGATGTAGGAGCCCCAGGGCACCCCATGCCTGGCACCATGTTGTGGTATGGAAACAGAAGAGCATGACATAAGGTCCTGTGGTGACTCTTGGAGCACTGTGGGGGTGGGGGAATCACGATGCAATTGCAGAGCCCTTCCACCAGGTACCCAAAGGAATCTGCCTTTCACCTAGGGAAGTGAGAAACCCTGGTGGACTTGTTCTTCTAGGTTGCAAAGGGTGCCTGTGTTTGTTATCTATTGCTGTGTAACAAGTTACCCAAAACTTAGTGGCTTACAACAACATTTTTCATCTCACCCTTCTGTGGGTGAGGAATCCTGGTGTGTCTTGGGTCCCTTACAGGCAGCAATCAAAGGGTCATCCAGGGCTGCAGTCATCTCAGGGCTTGGCTGGGGGTGGATCCTCTCTGACTTGCTCACGTGGTTGCTGGAGGGATTCAGTTCCTCGTGGGCTGTTAGCCAAGGCCACGTTCAGTCCTTGACCTCTCCTACGTGGCAGCTTGATTCATGGAAGCCCACAAGCCAGACAGACAGGAGTCTCAGTCTTTCAACCTAATCACAAAGTGACAACCTGTCACTTTAGCTGTATTCTGTTCCTTAAAGCAAGCCACCAGGTTCAGCCCACACTCAAGAGAAGGGGCTTACACAAGGAGGCGAGGTGGGGCCATCTCTGAAAGCTGCCCATCCTGGTGGCCAGCTAGGTTCCTGAGCAGTTCACCCACTTACTCCTTTCCTAGCACCCTGTAATTAATAACATGTCCAGCAATTCAAATGTGACAGTGTAATGGAATAGCAGATCTCACTGTTGTTTTAGTGGTATTCCCTGACCCTTTTCTGAGATGCAGATTTCCATAACACTAAGTGAGAATGGCTGTTGAGGGAAGAAGTAAAAGCAGTGTATGTTTATGTGGATGAACAAATTAATCTACATGTGAAACCCCAGTGAAATTGACATGAAATAAAAATTTCATGCCTTACAGTGTATCAGTGTTGCCCATGAAATGAGATTAAAAGGAATTTCTGATTTTACAGTTGTCATACTTTTTATACCGCTTGCCTTTTTCTCTTCTAAAGAGTGGAGTTTGAACCCAGGGACCAGTCACAGATCAGGCATTTTACACCTTTTCGTCATCTTCCTTTTCCTCATAGCTGAGAGCAGGCTTCCTTCCACAGACCTGAACTGGGGATGCATTAGATGTTCTTAGTTCTAACAACTAAATCTGTGATTCTAAAAGCCAGGAGCAAGTTCACTGCCCTCTGTCCTGGGAGAACCGACATTCTGGAAAGGTCTCTAGCCAAGAGCTTTTCTCTCTTATTCTTTCTTCCTCACACACATCAGCTTTGAGTTGGGGCTGGTGGTGAGGACCGGAGGGGATGTTGAAGGTATTGTCCATGAGGCCTGTTCTGGGCTGGCACTAATGACGGAGTGAGTGACAGAGATGGACATACCCCACCTGCACCCAGGATCAGAGATTGTCATTCTCTTGGGGACAGAGAGCTCTCTCCCAGTCCCGCTCCCACTTTACATCTAATGCCTATGTTTCCCCTTTGCCTTTCTGGCCCCGGCATTTAGGGAGACGGAACATACAGAGAAAACGACCCATTCGCTTTCCCTGCCTATGTCTGACCTCTGCAGTGTGTGCTGGAAGTGCAGGAATCAGAAGGAAATCTTAATTTTTGTTTAGATCAGCAGAGCTTTCTGTTTAGCAATAGATGGTCATGAACTGTCCCACCCAGGGTCATAGAGAGGTCACATCCTCACCCACCCTCT
Organism: Avahi laniger; assembly: GCA_963575035.1. Taxonomy (NCBI): domain Eukaryota; kingdom Metazoa; phylum Chordata; class Mammalia; order Primates; family Indriidae; genus Avahi; species Avahi laniger. The sequence goes on along the minus strand of CAUYSK010024015.1, from coordinate 13,572 downwards.
TGAGCTCCAGTAGGAGCCGCTGTTAGGATGTTCCTGGCTGCTTCGCCAGCAGTTCCCCAGCTTCCTGTCACTACCCGGGAGCAGCAGCCCGTCCCTCCCTCCTGGGCAGGTCACTGCAACTGCTGGTTTCTAGAGCTCGGCAGAAACTGCTTGTGTACCCAGATGTCACACACAGCATACAAGGCCACGGAATAGACCTGAGTGACAACTGGAACTGTCCTGGCACAGAGGTATTACAGCCTGTGACAAGGACGCTGGAGTATGGCAGGCCTGAGTTCAAATCCCCTTCGCCAGCTGGACTGAGTTCCGTAGCCGCTCTGCGCCTGTCCCTTCATTAGTGAGTCTGTAAAACTAGCCACCTCATAGGGTTGTGTGAGCACTAACTGTGGGAGGTGCTCTGTGCAGTGCCCGCCAGTCAGGGTTCAACAGTGGTGGTTTGACGCCATCCCGTGGGTGGATAGCGCCATCACTGTAACCAGGGAACTGAGGTTCCGCCCAAGTGTGTCCCACCCCAAGCCTGTGTGACTTCCATGACATCATGCCATGTATTGTGTGACCTTTCCCTGTTCTCTAACTGTCCTCAGTCTTCCCTCTGGGATGCCAGAGCCCCACTTCAAGACCCAGAGTGGCTTCCCTTAACGTCCACATGTCACTAATAGCAACTACACCCTCACCTCTGCTCCGGAGTTGGCGGGTCTGCCTCTCCATCAGTCCCTCCTGGGTTTATGCCCGAGAATAAGATCCTGAGTGCTCACAGTCTATGACCCAGTCTAGCCTGCCATGAAGGCAGCATGCTGCAGGAGGAGGAACGCGTGTCCCAGCCCCAGATGGCCAGCACGGAACCACCAGTAACCCTGATGGCTCATGGATGACACGGGGCTGACGATGACAATCATCACAGACCCCTTCACAGGCTGCTGCCAGGACCAAACGAGCTCATGGGATAAGATAAAAGGCGTGTGCACACCATGACAGCACTATGGTGACTGACAGCCATCCTCGCTGAGCGTGTTTCTGACGTGCCCACCTTGTCACATATTCTGGGGCAGGGTAGGGGTGGGCAGACGGCAGGGACTGACTGTGAAGCGGGAAGAGGGCTGCTCCTCCCCAGGCCCTCAGTTGTCGTCTCAGGCCACCTCCCTGGCAGCACCTTTGGCTGGTACGTGGCGCAGAATGCTCGAGAGGTTGGTGGTCCACGAAGCACTCGGGGCCCTGTCTTAACTTGGGGAAATAGAGTCTTCATGGAGTCATTCTTTGAAAGAACAAAAGAGAAAGAAATGTCACTTTGCAGATCAGCTCAGAGGAGCATGCCTTGCTTATGAGTGGCCCTGGCCGGCAGGCCTGCAGACCCTGGGGGTGTGTTTCCACACACGGCGGGGACCTGCCCTGCCTCCCGGCTCCCCAAGACTTGTTTGGTGTCCCCCGCCCCCACACCGATCTTTCCTGCTCGCTGGCTCTTCTTTCCAGTAAAACCTGCTTCTTTAATAAATCAGAATGCTTTCCCGTCCAGGCTGGCGCCAGAGCTCAGTGTTGGCAGGCGTTTCCATTCCCTCATGGCCCTAATAGAGCTCGCTATTTGATTAATCTTTTACATCCTCCCACAGAGAGCCCACTGTCTGAGCCGACTCTCCGTGTGCTGTCCAGCTGTCAGGGTTCTCTCGGCCTCTTGGCCAGCCTCACACTCAGTGACTCGTGCACAGGGCACAGCGGCAGGTGGGAGCTGCCAGCACCAGTGCCAGGCTCCTGTGCCTTGAACCCAGGGGAGTTCACAGTGGGCGCTGGGGACAAACACCAGGTGAGGAGTCAGGGGACCTGGGCTCCATCATCTCAGTCACTCACCAGGTGTGTGATCCTGAGCAAAAGTCTGAGCCTCAGTTTACCTCATCTCTAGTGGGTGTTCTCGAAGTCTGTTGTGATGGTCAGACGAGGCAAGGGGTGAGTGTGGCCACCCTGAGCTGTGAACAGGGGTGGGGAGAATGTCCTATGATGCCCTTCGAGCCTGCGAGGTGTGAGACAGCACCCTGCCGCCTGCCCTCCCCAGCCTGTGCGCTCTGGGGGTGCTCACGGGATTCCTGCCGAGCCTCAGTATAGCCCCCATCCCTTCCCCTGCAGGCGCCGGAGGCTGGAGGGTTCAGAGGCCAGGAGCACAACCGCCCACGCTCCAACTGACACCTGCCGTGTCACCACGGTCAGGCCAGTTCAGGAGGCTGAGCTGGGTCATCCCCACAGTCACTTCCTTTCCTAAACCACGAATTTGCGATTTCAATCAACACACACTGGACACCGCATGGAGGCTGGCCCATCCGCTCCACGGTTATGATGACAATGACTGTAGCAACCACTTACTCAGCACCCACTAAACACCTGGTGTTCTGCACACGTTATCTGCAGTCTTGGCAACAAGAGTTCATACTTAGCCACATTTTACAGATGACAATATTGAGGCACAGAGGAGGTAAATGATGGGCCCAAGGGTGCCCAGCCAGTTCTTGGCATATCCAGATTGAAATGCAGGCGTTGGAGCCCAGGTTCCGCTCGCTAACATTGATGCCTCACGCTCTGATCTCTCCTCCTTCTCTTGCCTCCTGTGCCCCTTATCTGCTGCAGGGACAGGGTAGAACCACTCACCAAAGACATCTTTCCAGCCCATGCAAGCTCTGGATCCACCCAGCAGGCTGGGTCGTCTGCAGATTTGCACTGATGTTAAAAATAATGTTAGTTACTACTTGTCAAGCATCTATTATTACCTAACATAGTAATAGTCTGGGGGAAAAAATCTTCAAGTTAAGAATTATCCCCACTTTCCAGCTGAAGAAACTGAAGCTAAGAAAAGTAAAGTTGGATGCCACTGACACAGTTGAGTGTCAGGGGCAAAATGGTATTGTGACAGTCCATTGAAATTAACCATGCTTCTTGAATGTGGGCCCACCCCATTTTGCAGCGGAGCAGACAGCAGCTTGCAGAGGGGTGATTTGCTCAAGGTCCCACAGCTGGTCCTTCATGTCCTGACCCCAGGCCAGGATTCTGTGAACTACCCCACTTAGCCTGAAGGTCCAGATCTGTGCCTGTGACTGGGATTCTGTGTCGTTTGTCTGTCTGCCCCTCTCTGCCTCACCCGCGAGACCCGACATCTCCTCCTCCACCCCAAGCAGGGTTGCGCCTCTGCTGTGTGTGCACACTTCTGTGTCATGTGCCAGCACACTTGCTGCCCTAGCTGGTGCCTTCAGTGCAGGGAAAGTGGCTTCTGTCCCCAAAGCTCTCTAAGCAGATAACTCGCAGTACCACCCTCCCTCCCCAACTTGCCCCTGAATAACTTACATCACAAAAGCTGGGGTTTGGGGTCCCCCTGCCTCCCAGGATGTGGAAGGGGAAGCCATGTCCAAGGCAGTGCCCAGGGCCTGACCCCTCTAGGGGGTTTCAGAACATCTTCCCCACATGGCAGGGGCCACCACAACCAGGAGAAGCTTGGGTCTTGGGCACTGGACATACCCAGTCCTGGCAGTGTTCTCAGAAGTGGCCTTCTGATACACTTAGCTCAAGCTGTCTCTTTCGTCCCCTGTCTCTGATGGAGAGACCAGGAGGCTCTGTTGTTTGACTTATCACCTTCCTTTAGGGGGACAGATGGTTTCCCCCATCCCTGACATCACCTGTTCCCCTTGGTGCTGACTGTGCTGGCTGCCTCCCCCTCTGCTCCGGCCTAAGCCCCTCTGTGCTCTCACGGACCTGCAACCTACCAACCTAGGGCCGCCCAACTGCACCTCAGCTAGCTGCCTGCCCTCCTCCCTCCCCACTGCTCCTGAGTCAGGTCTGTGTCCAAAGACGAGCAAGTCCAAGTGTCTCACTGGGGGCCGTTTCAAGGCATTTTGCGTCTCTTTTTATAATAGTTATTTAATGCAAACAAATCACTCCTGATTAAACTTAGTGGCTTAAAACAACAGGAAGCATTCATGGGTCAGCAGTTCGGAGCATCTTGGCTGGGTGGCAATTCTGGCTTAGAGTCTCGCTGAGCTGCAGCTGGAAGTCCAATGTAGCTGCTGCCATCTGAAAGCTTGACTGGAACTGGTGGACCCACTTCCAAGGTGGCTCATTGCCGTGGCTGGCAAGTTGGTGCCAGCTGTGAGCAGGTGGCCACAGTTCCTCTCACAGGGCTACATGAGTGTCCTCATGGCCTGGCAGCTGGCTCCCCTCCAGGCAGCCAAGGCAGAAGCTGTACTGCTTTTATGATTTAACTACAGAAGTCATAGTATTATTTCCACCATATTCCATTGGGCACATGAACTGCCCTGATTCAGTGAGGAAGGCATAAAAACTGGTAGGTGAGAGCCACTGGAAGCCATCTGGAACACTGGCCGCCACACCTTGGAATACTGGAAAAGGCTAATCTTCAGCTGACCTAAGCATGGATTTCCTGATTTTCCTTCTCCCTTTCTCTATAAATGGGCATCTGGTATGCTTAAGTCCTAGAGTAGGGATGTAGAGATGGACAAGGCCATGGGTCCCTCCCTAGCTAAACTCACAGTGGGAGAGACAGTCTTATCATGAGATGTGCTAAAACGGAGATATGTACAGAATTATGGGAGCACAAAGGACAGGTCCTTACCTATCTGGGGGAGTTCAGAAAACCTTTACAGCAGAGGGGACATTTGCTCTGGGACGAAAGATGAATAGGAGCTCCTCGGGTGAAGAAAGGAGGCAGGACATTGCTCCGTGCAGAGGGGACAGCGTGAGCAATGACAGAGAGTTATGGTGGCATATGAGACCATGACTGTGGAAGATCTCGAAGGCTGTGACGGGGAGTTTGGACTTTATACATCAGGAACTGCAGGAGGGATTCAGGCCAGAGGAGGGCCTGGCAGACCTGGGTGGTGGGCAGAACGGGACTGGCAGGACAGAGCCTGGAGCAGGAGGCAGGAGGCAGGAGCCTGCTGCAGTGCTCCCAGGAGCAGTAAAGAATCTCCCAGCCGGGCTGTAGAGATGAGAGGAGTGATGCATTCAGGAGGCGGAGCTAAAAGGACATAGTGAGAAGTGGCCTGTGTGGGGAGAGGACAGGCCTGAAGGTCATGGCTTCCCCTTCCCACTGTCTCTGGCCCTGGCCCCTTCCTTCCCTAACTCTCAGCTCCTTGTGGATGAGCCCAGCCCAGACCATGCTGGTCCTGAGCAGAACAGCCTGGCGTCCTCTGAACGAGTCCTTGCACCATCACCTTGCGCTAAACCATTCAGAGTTACCAGGGAGGCAAAGAGACATCGGGCCGGTTGGCCTGGGACTGAGGATCTTAAGTGTTTTAGGCCACAGACTTCTTTTATAATCTAGTGAAAACTGTCTTTTTAAGGAAAAAAATGCACATTTGCACACACAGTTTGGAAGCAATTTCAGAGGGCTCACCTGCCCTTGAGGCTTGTCCCTGGGTCACTGGAACCCACATTAAAAGTCCCTGGCCTAAGAAAAATGGGAAAATGAAAAGAGCAAATGTTTGATTCCCCAAAAGTCTGCTATTTACTTCCTCTTGAATATGCCTCCCCCAATAATTGGACAACCCCCGAAATAGCAAGAAACAGGAGGGAGCATTTACCCAGTGGTAGCCCTGGTGGCACCAGCCTCACTCAGCGGGTTTATTTTCATTATTATAGTAATTTTCGGGCTGCAGGCTACAATTTTCACTTGTAGCGAGGTATTAAATTGAAATTACCCCAGATGTAATTGTCATACAAAATAATCCTGGATACATGGGAGTGAATGCTTTTTCAAGACGGGGTTTTATTGCTTATACCGGGGTTTGGGGCTCCACCTCTTTAAGCATGCCAGATTCAGGTGTGTGTGGCAGAGGCCGGGCAGCACCGCACAGAGGGCTGGAGCTGTTGGCCCGGAACAGGGTGAAGCATCTGCCCGCTGGCCAGTGGCTCGAGAGGAAAAGCTGGAAGGACACCAACTGAGGAGCAGAGCCCAAGACTTGGGGTTGGGTTCATGTGGCTGGTAGGGACCACTGTGCACTAACTGAGGTGTGTGAGAAATGCCACCTGTATTTTCTGTGTATCACCTTGATTTGGCTCCAAGCCCAGGTTCCCTGAAGGTGGTGGGAAATTGGGCTTCAGTCATTCTCTGAGCTCCCTGGCCCCTCTTAGGGCCCAGTGAGGCCCTGGGGTCTTACCCAGTGCTCTGAAGCTGGGGAGGTCCCTTTGACAGACAGTGTCTGTCAAACCGGTGACCAGCCAACACCCTGGTTTCTAGCCTTTCAGGTCTGCTTTGCCCTCCAAAGTCTCACCGTCTTCTTCCTTTCCTTCCCCAGATGCACCCTGTTGGTGTATTATACGGACCTCCCACCCACCAGCATCATCATCACCTTCCACAATGAGGCCCGCTCCACCCTGCTCAGGACCATCCGCAGGTGAGGGCGTCTTCCTGGTCTGCCGGCCAGCTCCAGGCCAGCACTCGGTGGGGGCCTGTCTGCTCCCTGGGAGCCCGGCCCTGTGCTGGGAACGCCCGGCGCTGTTCCACACATCACATGCATCCACTCCGCCCCCGCTCACATTCCTATGAGGGAGGCTGTTGCCCCATTTCTTAGGGAGAAAGGCCCAGGATGTCAGGTAACCTGTGGAAGGTCTCGGTGCCCTTGGCCTTCTCTGCTGTGCTAGACTGCCTCTAGAGGAGGGGTCCCCAACCTATGGTGAGTTGTATAATTATTTCATCACATAATGCAGTGTCATAATAATAGAAATAAAGTGCACAATAAATGTAACATGCTTGAATCATCTTGAAACCATCCCCTCCCTCTGTGATCCGTGGAAAAATAGTCTTCTGTGACTGGCACCAGTCCCTGGTGCCAAAAAGGTTGGGGACTGCTGCTCTAGAGAGTGGGCTCCAACTTCCACAACTGCAGGAGGAGCTGAGGCCCTGGGAGGCTGGGGTTAGAACTCAAGTCTGCCCACCCAGCCCCCTGCCGCTCCGCCTCCTGCACACCTGCCCAGGGCGGTGCTGATGCAAATCAGAACAGCCTGCGGGCATCACTAAGGTTTGCCATCCTGGCCGTCTGCCTTGGGCTCTAGCCCAGTCTCCCTCCAGACTCAGTCCACCCTCAGTGCCTAGCCTAGGTTGCGTTCTTGCTCTAATGGGTACATCCTGCTGGGTGTGGCCTCCGGCCTGCATGGATTTTTGTCCCAGCACCAGCCCCCAGCAGAACTTCCCTCAGAACACAGACCTGCACCCGGAAAGCTTGCCTGGGAATTCCTCCCCCGGGTTCTCCAAAGGCCCTGGCTGTTTTGCTCTCCTCTTCTCCCGGTACCCACCCACTCCCAGCATCTGCCTCACTGTGAGTCCTGCTCTTGTGCAGACACACCTTGGCCATGCTCAGCCGGGGAGGGGCGAGGCCATTGCCATGCCCACCTTACAGCTGAGGAAACAGATTGGAGATGCTAAATCGAGGCATAATGTTGCACAGCTAACAGTAGTGGAGCAGGATTCCAGGCCCCGCACTCTGACCCCAGAGTCCTTCTCAGCAGCCTGACTAGGGCAAGGCTAGTCCCAGTGGCAGCATTCAGCATCGCTAGGCAGCAGGGTGCCACAGCCACGCCTGCTAGCAGAGTGAGAACCCCGATACCTCCACGCCCCTGCAAGATACGGTTCGTTAGCATCCTCCCGGATCTGTTGGGCAGCACTTCGGATGGTCGCCTGACTCCACAGAGAAGGAAATAGGATTAAATGTGGGCCAAAGAAAGTGCACCAAGCACAGCAAAATCTCTTGTCATGTCCATCAAACAAGCCACTTTTCCTCCCTCCCTCCCACACCCGCATGGCTGTGGGCAGGCAGGAATCTCCAGGTGATGGAGGTAAGTTCTGCAGTAGGCTCTCCCCGAGGGAAGGCACTGGATCTTCAGCCCCACCTGTCACTGATGATGAATGTCCACTGTGCACAGTCAGCACGTCCTGCAGAAACACAGGGAGGGACCTGTGCAGACACAAGGCTTTGAGCTCCCTGCTTCTGCTCATCCAAGGGACAGCTCTGTCTGCTGCCCAGAAGTCCCTGGCCACTGGCGAGCTGGCTCTGTCCTCCAGCTGCTTGCCCGTCCTGGCTTCTGCGTTCACCTGCAAGCTGCCAGATTCGAATTTGATTTCCTAACAAGGCAACGGCTCTTGACAAGAAAATGTGCCAAGTCACTGTCGGGTGTCAACTGAGAGTCTCACGGTAGATTAGTAAAGTGCCTGGCTGATTTATAAACTGGTACGGATATGTGCGGGGAACAGGGATGGGGAGGTACGACGTACCTCAGTCTGCTCTGGTGAGGGGAGATCGGAGTGTCTGGGCCTTTGGGGCTGAACAGATGCATGATGGAGCAGAGGGGCCAGACCACTGCCCCCAACCCCCCACCCCCTTGGGATCTGCTTGGGCGTGGGGCGGGGGAGGGGGGAGACGGGGGGAGGGAGGGGACGGTGCAACAAGCCAGTGGCAGACTCTGCCTTCCCCACCACCACCCATGGTGGCTGCACCACAGGTCACGACCGGGCATGTCTGCTAGATGTTTCCATGAGGACACTATTAGCATCTGAGAGAGGTTCCTGGATGTCCAGGCTGGTCTCTCCTGGTCCTTCAAGGAGTTCTCTGACGCCAGGTACCTGCACCCCAACACACTCACACGCACCCCCTCGGGACCTTCCTCTGGGCCCTTCTCTGCACATCACTACTCTGGCCTTTTATGCATTGTTCCCACACACTCTTCAATGAGCTGCCTTAGGAAAAGGACTGTATCTTATTCATCTCTTATTAAACTCCCTGTGGCTCAGTTTCCTAATCAAGGAAATGGGAATACTAATCGTATTTAGCATGTAGGGTTGCTTCAAGCTAGTTAGGCTGAAGGACTGAGAACTGTGCCTGGCACAGAGGAAGTGCTTGATCAGAGAAAAGAGGCTCTGGGACATTGAAAAGCGCACCGTGCTTGGAGTCAAAAGACCTGGGTCAAGTCCCAACCCTACCACTTCCTAGCTGTGTGACCTTGGGCAGGTTGTTAACCACATCTGTAAAAAAAAATGGTAATAGAAATGTTTTTTGTGTTTCTATAATAGTTTATCACATTTCCCACAATACACTTTCCTCTGGGGAACGTCTCAGACATTGGGGAGCATTACAATGTAGCGTGGGGTCCCCGGGGCCTTCCACTCCCCGTGCCTCCTTACGCTGTGCTTATGTTCCCCAGGACGCTACGGCCACGCTCAGACCTGGCCCCATCAGCTCTGAGATGTACTTTTCCTCTTCCCGCTGCTCCTCCATATCTCTTTAATAGTAAAAATGATACTTAATGATATTAATACGGTAGATGTATCCTGAGCTTTGTGGCCTGCAGAACACATTCCATCTCTCACTCTGGTTGAAGCCTCACCCTGAGCCGGTGCAATGGGTGGTTTGTGTGCCATGCAGAGGCTCAAAGCCATGTGCTGGGAAGGAGAGAAGCCAGGCTTGGGCTTCCTGCCTGCCCCGGGGTGCGGCCCCAGCTCCCCTATCCACTGGCCTGATGGAGGCCTTGGCACCCTGCACTCTGGGGGGGTGCCCCTCAGCACCTTACTTTTCAGAAGACACTCATGACATGCCAAGCGACTTGGCCGAGAGAGCCTGTTTCCTGCCTCCCAGGGACTTCAGATTTCCTGGCCAGACCAGAAGCCAGGCCCCTGGCTCAGACACACGTGACCTGCTGGATGGCGGTCTGAGAACCACTGTGTGTGAACAGGTGGCACTTACAGCATCAGCGGGCTGGGTGGAAATGGATTTTAGGGGTGAGGTCAAGGAAGATTACTTCTAGAAGCTTCCATCCCCTATCCTGTTGCATAAATCACTAGACACTGAGAGAGGAATGAATGAAAAGCATTTCCTACCCCACCTTTGTCTTCAATGAAAGGATCTTCTCTACGTACCTTTCATCTTTAACTTTCTAGAACTCTGGACAGCTTTGCCACCAGGCTCTTGTGAGGGAAAGACGTGCGAGGAACTGAGTGTGCCCCCCGGCCCCCCAAGCTCTTGGGTTAGCTGGGGAGCTGGGGGCATTCAGAGCCAGGCAGAGGCCAGGTGGGGCAGATAGGTGATGGGGGGATCACCACCTTGAAGAATTAGGGGACATTCTCACCTAAGGAGAGAGAACTAACTCTGAAGAACTGTCGTCTTCACTGCTGTTGCAGCAAGTCCCTGTGTATTTGTCCCCTTCCTCTTGGAGCATCCTTCAGCCCTACCCCTCCCCTGGCAGCTCTGGAGCATGCAGTACTGATCACTTTATATCCTGATTCTTCTCAGGGTCGCTTTTTTGTAATATCCTAGATCTAAAGGAAAAGTTCCTCAGATTAAAGTGGTTAAGAATTTGGACTCTGGGGCCAAATTTTCCTACTCTGCCCTTAACAGCTATGTGACCCCAGGCAAGCTACTTAACCTCTCTGTCTCAGTTTCCTTTTCCACATAACAGGGACTACTAATAATAACTCCCTGGCACTATTGTGGAGAAGATTGAAAAGTTCAGATAGGTAAAGAACTTGGAGTAGTGCCTGGCACATAGTGAGCCTGTACGGGTGACAACAGGTGTTAGCATGAGCTTCCAGCCTTGGCAGACAGCAGTGGCTCTCAAACTTGAGCAGGCATTCGCAGCTCCTGGTAGGATTGTTAAAACACTGTTTCTTGGGCCCCATCCCCAGAAAGTCCAGCTCAGTAAGTCTGGTGTGGGGCCCAATAATTCGCATTTCTAACAAGTCCTAGGTGATGGTGGCTTGGGGTTTGCGCTTTGAGAACCACAGCTGGAAGTCATGCACATTGCTGTTATTAGTTTCAATATGTGCTTTCAATTAGTATCAGTACCCTCATTCAGAGAGCAGCTGCCGTCTGCCAGGCACGGTGCGCTCCTTTCCTGCAGCCGAGGAAAGTCCTGATGCTGAAGACTGAACACTTACTGAAGCTCTCACAGCTGGGGAAGGGCGGATGCTCAGAGACAGTACTTGAACCCAAGTTAGTCTCACTCCAGAACGACTAAACTCAACCGTCAGCCGGCCTCGGGTCTTCATTCTCCTGGTATTTATGGAGTGTCTGATAAAACCTGCCTGCGTAGAGCACCGTGGAGTTCACAAAGTAATTTCAAATACATTTCCTCATTTCATACGCACAAAAGCCTGTGAAGTAGGTCAAGTATTAATATCGCCTGCTTTTACAAGGAAAATGTAATTACAGGAGGAAACGCAGGCCGGGAGCAAGCCAGCGTCTCTCTGGTTCAGGATTGCACAGCTAGTGGGTGGTGGAGCCCACCTGGCCTCTGAGCCCATGCTGCCTGCCACCTCTGGGGCTCCTCGGGGGCCACAGTTACGGTGCAGCATGCATAGATGCTGCCTGAACAGCCGCCCTCTGCCACAGAGGTGAGCTGCATATAGGAGACTCAGTTCTAGAATGATCTCAGGCAGAGTGTGGCTCACATGTGCTGATGGGACCAGTACTTGCTCCCGTGCTAAGGCCACATAAGGAAGAGCATAGGGCAGGCAGCTGGAGTGGGGGTGATGCAGAGAAGAGCCATCCTGTGCTGGGCCCTGTTGGGAAGGGGGGTCTTGGCTTTGCTGCAGACAAGCTGGTGAGAGGTGGGGAGGGAAGCTCTAGCAACCAGGGTTTGGGGGCTGAGTGTGCACAAGAGAGGGCCCTGGAGGACCCTCTGGGTCAGGCCAGGTGCCATGAGCTGGACTTAACCTTCTCCTCCTCCAATCACCCAGGTACCCAGAGCACAAGCCCATCCCGGGCCCTCCCTGCCCTGAGCCACCTTTAAGGGGACCCTGCCACCACGCCAATTGCTCTGATTAGAGGTACAAAAACAAGCCAGGTGTTACCAGGATATGGTCTAATTAGCACTTACTGCTGACGATTTCTTTTTTTTTTCCTTTTCTGTTTTAAACCCTGGACACTTTTTATTCGCTAATCATCTCTCAGTTCAACCAGCGCAGAGCCGCACGAGATTTACCTTTTGATGTTCACAGAAGAGAACTCTTGAATTTCAAAGAGCCGGCAGGGATTTGGGGGAATTGAATGCAGAAGCTACCCCCGTAATCAAACCTCATTAGAGGTTATTCTTCCAGCAGGTTTTCTGCTCTCTCCTGCCTCCCTCCCTGATTAGAAGGCTGGTTGCTGTGTTTGTGTGTGTTTTCTGTGGGACTCTCGTGGTGCATGGTCCCCTCCCACACCCTCTGGTGGAGGCTGTAGCCTTCTTCTCCTCCCCGACCCCAGCTCCCAGTAGACAGTGTCAGTGGGCTCGGGGCTTTGTGTTGGGGTTCCTCTCTCCACCTTATACTAGTTGTCATGGTGAGAATTAAGGCGTCATAAATACGGTAGCCCCAGGCAAAGTTCCCTTCCAGGAGAGTCTGCATCCTGCATAGAAAGGGTGGCTCACCAGAAACATGGTCCTCCTGAGAGGGTGGTTCATAGAACCTCTGCCAGCACCTGCTCCGAACCCCTCTCCAACATACATGGGGCTCTGGGCATCACATGGTGGCTGATGTGGCCCCGACGGGTTTCTGAGAAGCCGTGTGGTTTGGAGATTTTCAGGAGAAGCAGGATCCAGCCTTCTCAAACAGGAGTGGGACACAGAGTTAACACTGAAACCCAATCCTTGCTCCTGGGTAGAGACCCACAGCACAGGAGGGGAGACTGAAGTCTGTTCAATTCAAAAATCATTAATGATGCAGAAAGTATCAAATAGTAATACTTGCTATCATTTATCATCACGTAGTGCCAAATATGCTAAATACTTTATATGCATTTTCTCCTTTAATTTTCTCAACAGCAATGTAAAGTAGATACTACTATGATCATCCCGGGTTTATAGATGGGATACTTTGCTGCACAGAGCTATAAAGTAACTTGCCTGAGGTTACAACGGCTTGTAGGAAGTAGCTGCTAGACCACAAGCTTCGGGAAAGCAGAACTCATTCTCCTCTGTTCACCGTCACGTGCCTGGTGCCAGCACACAGGTGTGCCATGAACATCCCTCAAAGGAGTGATGATGGGCCAAGGCATGCTGGACTCTGACAAGATGGAGAGCAGTCAACAAGGATCTGCCCTGGGATGTTACCCTTTAGTGCTGCGATCCCCAGCTCCCAGGCACGGACCAGTACTGGTCTGTAGCCTGTTAGGAATCAGGCTGCACAGCAGGAGGTGAGTGGTGGATCAGGGAGCAAAGCTTCATCTGTATTTACAGCTGCTCCCCATTGCTGGCATCACTACCCGAGCTCCGCCTCCTGTCAGATCAGCAGAGGCATTAGATTCTCACAGGAGCATGAACTCTACTGTAAACTGGGCATGCGAGGGATCTAGGTTGCATGCTCCTCATGAGAATCTAATGCCTGATCTGAGGCGGAGCTGAGGCGGTGATGCTAGTGCTGGGGAGCAGCTGCAAATGCAGATTGTCATTAGCAGAGAGGTTTGCTTGCACAGACACCATAATAAATCAATTGCTTGCAGGCTCATGTCAAAGCCCTGTCAGTGAGTGGCAAGTGACAGTTAAGCTGCATCTGGTGGCAGGCTTTATAGTGGCAAGTGTGCATCTTCAGTTGTGAAGCTGCATCTGGCGACAGACTTT
>CAUYSK010024012.1:0-40009 GCA_963575035.1 Avahi laniger | reverse complement strand
AAGGGCTGGAACACATTCTGCTAAGCGAAGTATCCCAAGAATGGAAAAACAAGCACCACATGTACTCACCATCAAATTGGTATTAACGGATCAACACATAAGTGCATATATAAGAATAACATCTATTGGATGTTGGGCAGGGGGGAGGGGGGAGGAGGGGATGGGTATATGCATACACAAAGAGTGCAATGTGCACCACGCAATAGGATGGACATATTTGAAACCTGGATTGAGGGGGGTGGGGGGGCAACACAAGTAACCTAAACATCTGTACCCCCATATTATGCTGAAATAAAAAAAAATAAACAATACAGTATGATTAACTATAGTCACTGTACTGTACATTAGATCACCAGAACTTATCTATCTTATAATTAAAGTGTGTACCCTCTGATCAACATCTCCCATTTTCCCCACCCCACAGCCCTGGCAACTGCCATTCTAGTCTCTGCTTCTATGAGTTCAATTCTTTTTAGATTTCACGTATAAGTGAGATCATACATTATTTGTCTTTCTGTGTCTGGTTTATTGCACTCAGCATCATGTCCTCCAGTTTTTTTCATGTTGTCACAAATGGTAGAATTTCCTTCTTTTATGGCTGAGTAATATTTCATTGTGTATATATAACACATTTTCTTTATCCATTCATTTGCTGATGGACACTAAAGTTGTTTCCCTATCTTGGCTATTGTGAATAATACTGCAGTGAACATGGGGATGCAGATATTCTTTGAGATATTGACTTCATTTCCTTTGGACATATGCTCAGTAGTGAGATTGCTGGATCATATGGTAGTTCTATCTTTAATTTTTAAGGAACTTCAAAATTTTTTTTTCATAATAAAAGTTTTCCATAATATCTATACAAATTTACATTACCATCAACATTGCACAAGGGATCTAATGTATAGCATAGTGATTATACTTAACAATTCTGTGTTGTTTACTTGGAATTTGGTAAGAGAGCAGAGTTTAATTATCCTTACCACACACATGTACATAAACACAGTGGTAATGGTGGGTGGTGATGTATATGGTAATTAATTTGACTGTGTTAATCATTACACAATGTATAAACATATGAGATCATCTCATTGTACACCTTGAATATGCACAGTTTTATTTGTCAATTAAATAGGTTAAAATTTAAAAAGATCAATAAATTGGACTTCATCAAAATTAAAAACTTCTGTGTTTTGAAGGACATCGCCAAGGAAGTGAAAAGACAGTCAGCAGAATGAGGGAAAATATTTACAAATCGTCACTCTGTTAATGGACTTGTAGTTAGAACATAAAAAGGACTCTTAAAAGTCAACAATAAAAAGACAACCAAAATTTGAAACTATACAAAGGATTTGGATAGACATTTCTCCAAGGAAGATACTCTAACACATAATTAGCACATGAAAAGATGCTCAACATTCTTATTCATTAGGAAATGCTAATTGAAACCACAAGATACAATTTCACACCCACCAGAGTGGCTATAATAAGACAAAGGCAATACCAAGTGTTGTCAAGAACGTTGAGAAAACGAAATTCTCAGATACTGCTGGTGGAAATGTAAAATGAGTCAGCCACTTTGGAAAAGAGTTTGGCAATGCTTCAAAATGTTAAATGTAGACTGACCTAGAGATTCCACTCGTAAGTATCTATCCAGGAGGAATGAAAACACATGTTCACACAAAAATTTGTATGAAAATGTTCATAGCAGCATTATTCATAATAGCTAAAAACCCAAATGGCCATCATTTGATAAATGGATAAATAAAATGTGATATATCTATATGATGGTATACTATTTAGCAATAAAAATGAAGTACCGATACATGCTGTATATAACATGCATGAAACTCAAAAACATGATATGAAATGAAAGAAGCCGGCCACAACAGGACACATATTATATAATATTATTCATAGAAAATGTCCAGAATAGGCAAATCTATAGAGACAGAAAGTAGATTACTGGTTACCTGAGGCTGCTGGGAAAAAGGATGGAGTTGGGTGGGAGGGGACGGGGAGTAACCACTAACAGTTATGAGGTTTCTTTTGGGGATGACAAAAATGTTCTTAAGTTAGATTATGGTGATGGTTGCATAACTCTGTAAATACACTAAAAACCATTGAATTGTTCGTTTTAAAAGGATGAACTTTATGGTATCTAAATTATATCTCGATAAAATTGTTTTTTAAAAAGGCAGTAAAAATGAATAGTAATTGAGCAACTAGGAGGAAAACCAGGGGTCACCAGAACCTAGACTGAGTTTACTAAAAATAAATCAAATGGGACTAGCTCCCTTTTTTTCACAGATGGAATTACACATCCAGAAGTGCTGTAGGTTAGTGTATCTGATTTTTATTAAGAAAAATTATAAAGTCCCTCAAAATGTCCTATTGGACATCTGGACAATTTTGGAAAACATAAGTTGAAATCATAGAGAGTTTGGTGGATTCATAACTGAATAAATGTATCCAAAAGGGGCTGATTGATGAATATATATATCATTGTTAGAGGAATGCTTCATTGTGAGATTCAGCATTACGTATCAAATACTATTCTGATTAGCATTTTTATCAGTGAGTTGGTACATGACAGATCATAGAGAATAATCCCTTGTAGAATCCCAGTAACAAAATGCTAAATATTATTAACAAAAGATCTCAGTAGTTTGGCTAATATTCAGTTAGATGCACCTAAAAGAAAGAAGCAAAATAAAATAAAAGACAAAAACTATTTCCTGTGATTAAAGTTTTGTAGCTTATCATGTATGTATTTAAATACTCCAAGTAACTTTATAAACAATTAAAATTTAGAAAAATGGGGTCTTAAGTTATCTATCCTGAATTGAGTAACTGAAGCCACTGAAAGCTACACGCACGTGGAGCAAGACTGTTAGTCTTGGCCAAGCACAGGCCCCCATGGGCTGGAGTTATACACACTGGCCACAACTAGCACTGGGCTTTGTTTCCAGACAGAAATCATTTCCTAAGTGAGGAAAGGGTAAGAGCCTCTTGGGGAGTTAACATCCTAAAAGAACCTATCAAGTCAACCTTCTCCTCATCCAGTTTGAAACAAAATTGATGGTTCTGTGCACATGTTGTCTTTACCCTGGATTGCAGGCTGACTGTGCCGTGATATTTATTAAAGGTGGAAAAGCCAAGTACAGCATGTTTTGGAAACTAAATACCTGGTGTTCTGACACACACTTTCTGGATGAGCCATGAGTTGGTGGCTTCTTCACAAATACTGGTCTGTTCATTCGGTGTTTACTGGAAAAGATGTTTTTTCTCTCTCTGTTTGTTGGGTTTTTTTATTTGTTTTTAGAATATATATTTTTTTCCTTTGGGACTTTGAATGAAGTTGGAAGTTATAGTTCTGCCAAGACACAGGTTGCAAAACATCTCTCAATGATCTACGCTACCACACCAAGCATGAATCACTAAAGTCCATGCTTTCAACACTTGAGCAGAGGTCTTCCGAATACAGTGTATGGACTATTCTTCCATGAAATAGATACTCTATGCTTTTTTTTTGGGGGCTTTCTCTCAGCAACAATGCAAAGCAGAAAAGTGGTAGCATTTAACAGGATAAATGCTGAAGATTAAATTTCCTCTCTAAAAAATATATACTATGTGAGTGTTTTAATTACTAATTTAAAGTACTTCAGAAAAATTGTAATTTCTACCTAGAATTCTCTGATAACATTTCTTTCTTTAGTCATAATAACATAATTAAGGCCAAACCACATGATTACTTTGGTTTGGGTATGGGATTACTTTGCCTTGATTCTAGAATTTTCAGTGATTCTAATAATCCTAATCTGTGCTATTTACTGAGAAAAGTGGCAAGCAGCTGTGCCAAGCACATGACAAGTAGCATTGCCAAGTCATGTAATATTCCTATAAGGTAGATATTTCTGTCCCCATTTTCTATATGAAGATGTTGACACTCAAAGGATTAAGAAATTTAGGCAGTCTCACAGCTAGTAAGTGGCGGAGTCAGGATTTGAACCCATGTTTGTCTCACTCCAGTTTGCCCTCTCCTTTGAATTTGGAAAGCCCGTCTCATATTCCTTTTCTTTCAGGTTTGCAAAGCTTTGTTATCACTTAAGGAGGAATATGTAAATATCTTTAACAGTCTATGCTGCATATCAAAAAGAACAACACATTTTAGGTGAGGAAAAAAGTATTCCACTCACAGGTGGAATATCTACTACATGTGATTTTAAGCCTTCGGTATATAAAAGTTATGGTTATCTCATCTATTTTTCTGTAGTACAAATTATTTTTTTAGTTGAAAACCACACAATTGTTCTACCTATATTAAGTCCAGGGTCTTATGTCTCACAGTTTGATTTGATTCCTTGCTATGTTCCTTTATTTATTCTAAACTACATACTTCCTTTCCCCCATTGTCTCATCTTGGCCTTCATGTTTTTCTCAGAACATTTATGCGTAAAAAGAATATTGTGGACCAAGAATATCAAAAAAGATGAAGCTACCAAAAATTTAAAAATCCTCTACATCCCATGCATTTAGCAGATATGTTAATTCTGTCTTTTCTGTGTCATATAATCAAATATTTAAGTGCTAGAGTTGCAGTCTTTTCTAATTAAAAAAAAATACACAGATCACACCAAAAAAACTTGACTTAGAGGAAAAGAGCAATAAGACTAGATTTGTGTTTTAGGAAGCACACTCTGGAGGTATCAAGCATATTTAGCAAATTGTTTTAATAGTTTAGGCAAGAGCCCATGAAGCTTGAATTAAAACAGAGGGGAGAGAGAGGTATCGGATGTGGGAGATGTTAAGGAGATAACATCTATTGCACTAGAGGACTGATTGGATGAGGAATATGAGAAAGAGGAAAGGTTCTCAGGTGTCTTCTCAAAATGCAGAGGAGTAGGTTGGGGAGGAAAGGTGACACAAATAGATTTTCTTACTGATTTGCTTACTGTTCTGCTATTTGACTGTAAGAGCCAGTAGGACATGAACTTAGTTTTGTTTTATTTAGTGCCTGATGTTTAAGAGCTACTCAACATAGAACAAGTTCAATTTTAGTTGTGTTGAGTTTGAGGTGCTTACAGGTCATATAGAGATGTACAAGAGACTAAGAGGAAATAAGTGAAATATAAATTGTGATTATCTCTGATTATTAGAATTATGTGGATTTCTGCATTATTTTACTCTTAATATATTTTGAATTATCCAGAGAGCTACAATGAACATATATTACAGCCTACAGAGACAAATATTATATATCAGAGAAGTTTAATCAGAGAGTTTATATCATTTTATACTCCCATCCTAATTTTGATAGTGTGTGTTTCACCATACAACCTCTAGTTGGTATTAGAATTTCTTTTCAAATCTCATACATTTCCTTATTATTTATTAGGGAAATCAGTGTTCTGGACTAAATCTCTTGATCCTCCAGACTGTAAAAAATGACAATAGCTGGTAACACCCCTTAGTGGTTAGGTCTACCCTTACCGTTGCCCATTTTCCCTTTTGTTTTGAGTTTCTGAATAGTCTTTTGGAATCACTGTATCTGCCTGTAGCTGCTCCTAATTGTCTTTCTAACTCACATTTACTGACAAAATTTCTTACAGCAGACAGATCATTTTACAACAAAACTAAACATAAGAGAAATGAAATTAATACCACACATATAAATTAGACATTCATAAAACAGACTTTTGTTTTTGTCATTTCAGCCTAGAGTGGAACTTAGAATTAAGTTTCTCTGAAACAGAAATGGTAAGACCTAAATTTATGTGAGCCAATACTGCTACTTCCCATGCCAGCCTGAAAAAAAAAAAACAGCCAAAGAGATTTCTTCCAAAAACCATAGGAAACAAAGAATTAAAGAGCATACATTGCAGGAAAGGAATGGAGGAATTGGTGACCCAGATGAGGAAACAAAAAACAAATGGATTAACAAGGAAGAGAGTAGGCATAAACCTTAGACATATTTTCTCTTGGCATTAATACATAAAATACTAATAACTCATTGAAGAAAGCAGCAAGAACAAAGTAGAAGAGATAGAGAAAGCAAAAAAGAGCAAAGATTGTCAAATGTCATATTTTATTTCTTGTCATTAGCTTATATCATTTTATGCTCTAACTGGGTATATCATCCTTCTAATTTTTACTGCATGTACATTTGATATTTCAGGAAAATCTGGCTTATCTCTATCAACCTCTTTTCTCTGAAAGACATTTCTTAGAGGCAGATAAACATTGTTTTAGTCAGACCTCACAGATTGATAAAGTATCAAGGCCTGAGAATAAAAGATCTAAATGGTCCCTAATGTCCCAAGAAGAGGAGAGGAAAAAAAGATTATCTGTGTGGGGAAAGACTAATCTCAAAATTAGTCCTCATAATTAGTTTGACATAAGTTCAAAGAAGTATCAAGTGCATCCTTGAGGATTTTACTATGGGCATGTTCATTATAAAGTCACTGGAAATATCACAAATGCCAAGTATAAAGAACTATGATCTAAGGTTTAGAGGGTAGGGAGATTCATGACTCACTTTTGAAAATGCATGTAGAGAGAAATAGTAAAACCTGCTGGCTGGCAATATGCCATGAGGAAACGGATATGTACCATTCATGTATTATTTACAAATGAAAATGTTTCTAGTGAAGCCATCAGTGCATCAAACTCATGGTAATGTTACACAAGTCAGCTGTGGATCAGGTTCTAAGCAGATTTGAGGTATTTATGGAAGAATATAAATATAAGAGACAATTGTGACTGGAGGAGGCTACTATAAACTATGAACCATGACTGTTTTTCATGATAATAATGCAAACCTACAGGAGATATATTTGCCCTTCAGACAACCATCATAAATTTGAGTTTTAGGTGCTCTTGAATTTGACTTGGCAATAAAGTTACATTTATTCTAAAAAAAGAAAAGGAGAAGTGGAAACAGTGACTTGGCTAAGATAACTTGTGAGAGAAATAGATAAAATAAATGCAGGAAAGGGAGAAGGTGGTACAAGGAGGCATTCAAAGGGTAACATATGCATATGTTATTTATATTATGATGCACAAAAGCTACTGGTCCAAGTTGTGAATTACATTAGCGTGGTAGACTCTTTGGCAATGATATACATGAACGAGGGTGTGGTAGGCTGGTAGTATTAACGATCTCAGTTCTTCACCCTTCCCTGTGTCCATGTCCTTTACCATGTGACTTTGCAACTCCTGCCCTCAAGTATATATTTCCCTGTCTCTTGATTCTGAGCTTGGTCATTTGACTTGCTTTTACTGGTGGGGTGTAGAAGACCAAACAAGCTCGGAAAAGTGTTTGCATATTTCTCCTTGTGCTTTTGCCCTCTGTCATCATCACGACAACATGGCAAAACTAACCTGGGTGATTCCTGTGGAGCACAGTGGAGTCATTCCAGTCAACCTAATGCAGGAATTGCAGATCAGCATTAGCTAGTCAACCCTTAAATGTGTGAATGAACACCTGCCTAGATTACAGAAATGTTTAGCTGCAGACCCCAGATATGTGAGCAATGGATGCTTCTTGTTGGATGCCACTGAAGATTTGTGATTGGTCTTCACAGAGCATTTTCATGACTGTAGAAGACCAATTCAATGAGTATGGTGATTATACTTGTAATGGCCAAGATGGCCAAATGGTTTCTTATAGATAGAGTGGATCATATATATTTCAGTTACTTGCCACTTTCAGATTTGTTTTCAATAGTGAGAAACACCATTTTGAATGATGAAGTTTTCAAAGACTTTTAAAAAAATGCCTTCCCTTATATAAATTGAATATTTTAAATATTAAATATTTTATTCAATCTGTTAAGAATGCAATATTAACCCTCTGGCCCTCCATCTAGAAAGATGAATTACAAAAATAAATAAATAAAAGACCTCACAAAAAATTTCGATTTATATGTGGAACCAAAATTAAACCATAATGTTTATCTGTACCTGTTTTCTAAAGGCTGAGTGGTTTATAATAGCTAACACTGAGAGCTCACTGTGCCCATTGTTCTAAGAGGGAGGTACTAATATTATCTTTAATTTATAATGAGAAAACTGTGACCCAAAGAGGTCAAGAAACTTGTTCAGAAACACAAAACCAGGAAATGGTTGAGCTGGGATAGTAAGGCTTCAAACTCCACACTTTCACCAGCGCACTTCATTAGCATAAAAATAAGGAAATAATTAAGGGCTTCATTTGGCAAAACACTTGTGGTTTTATTTTTAAGGCAGTATTTCAGTTTAAATGTATTTTAATCATTTGCAAGTGTCCAATACTTGTAATTGCTTTTTGATTCAATAGATTGAAAAGAAAGAAATGTGGAGTTAGGCATTTTGGCACTTGCCACTAGTTCCAGCACCTTCATTTCTAGACATT
This sequence comes from Avahi laniger, assembly GCA_963575035.1. NCBI lineage: Eukaryota > Metazoa > Chordata > Mammalia > Primates > Indriidae > Avahi > Avahi laniger. Next base: position 31,611 of record CAUYSK010024012.1, on the reverse strand, counting down.
GTACATGAGCAGCTTAACTACTGTCGTTTTCATTTTCACTACATACGTAATTGGGGCAATAGCACTTACTTCATTTAAAGACACAGATAATATATTATTATTTGTTGCATTAATATTTAAGAGCTGGTAGTAGATGGTAAACCCTATTGAATCATACAACTCTGCAATGCGTTGATAAGGCAAAGACCTGTATAGATGCCCATTGGTATAGATGCCAAGACTCTCTGTGCACCCTGTTTATGGTCCTAGGCTCGTAAACAACTGCCTTGCCATTTGTAGGTGGTCAGGGCCAACATACTATTAAGCTTTCAAAAGAGCTAGGCCTAATGAAAGCAGAGTATACCACCTTTATTTAGTTAGCTACCTCAGCTAACATTAGACATTTAGACATAAAACTCAATCACCCTGAACTGTTGCACCTTGGTCTGGTTTGGTGCTTATATTGTAGAAACCTAGAAGAAAAATTAAAAAGGTAAAATATTTCACCTGATTTTTAGGTAATAGAGAAAATGAGTAATACAGATCATGAATTTTTACATCTTTCAAGCAGAGTTTTCCTAAATTTGTTCCTGTTTATTCTTAAATGTACTGAAATGCTCACATAGTAAAAAAAAGCAGAGGTCTTAAACAGAGGTTCTTAACCTTTTTATACCATGGTTCCCTTATGCAGTCTAGTGAAGCCTGTGGATACCTCTCAGAAGCATATTTTAATGCATACAATAAAATGCATTCTACTACAAAGGAAACTAATTACAATGAAATGTAGTTAGAGTATTTGCAAATATTGTGGAACAGTAATTTATAAGTTCCTTTATTAATGCATTAAATAACTAGGCAATATATATAAAAATATATTTTAAATATATTTAAATAGACTTTAAATAAGAAAGTTAAAGTTAAACGTTATATTTTAAAGATATAGTGTGAAGACTAGAATGAGAACATTAGGTAGGGGGTGGTCTTTAATTCACCTCCTTCCAAGTATTGACCACCAACAGTTAGAGGTATGAAGTGCAGGGAAGTAACCTAGACATCTGGGTTACCAGGGTGAGAATCCTCAACTTCATCATGTTGACTCAACTACAAAGTGCCAAGTGCCCACATGGTTCCCCTAAGCATCTATGGGAAGGGAGGTTTCAATCACATGTTACCTAGCAGTGACTTTAAAGTTTTCCTGTATATAAATGAGAGTTAAGATAGCTTTTCAACTATAAGGTGCTATGAAAAAATTTTTATTTCTATTAGTGACAAAGTCACAGGTACTATGAATACTTCTGTAGTTTGTTGCATGTACTTATAATTGAAATAAATGCTTAGAAGTTATAAAGTTACAAATTGTTTTTCCTAATTGTTCATGGATTTCCTAAATTAGAATCATAAACTGTGTTTAAATAAGGGCTCTATCTCTTATTGACTGTGTGACTTTGTCAAGTCCTTTATATTTTTTAAGCTTAGTTTTTCTTTTAATCTATAAAATGGGGGCTTAAATATGTATTTTACAGTGTTTTCATGATCAAATTATAATGAATATGGGAAGCCTTCATTAACTTTAAAGTGATAAATAAATGTTAGCTAATTTTGTTGTTTCTTTATACTAGCTCCCTTAAGGAAATTAAATAAGGTTTAAATCCAGTTTGTTCTCCCATCAACTCAAATAATTCTTCAATTTCCCATCACCTTTTATTTGAGATATGAAGAGAAAAAGATGAGAGAAAAAGAGATAAAGACATAAGGAGAAGCTAAATAAAATAAAATAAAGCAGAAACTAGAGAAAGGAGACTAATTAAAGTGAACTCTTTTGCTCTCTTCATTTTTTAATTGAGAAAACATGAAATTTTTAATTTCAGATATGAAAACACATATGAAGTGCACACAATGCACTAATCTTAGGATTATACAGTTTGATGATTTTTTTATGTATGTACAGACCTAGGTAACCAAAATCTAGATCAAACTGTAGAATATTTCCATAGTCTGGAAGTTTTGTTCATGCTCTTTCCCAGGCGTGTCTAACCCCTCGCCCCTGAGATAACCACTATTCTAACTTCAACACCACAAATGAGTTTTGCCTGTTCTTGAACGTCATGAGTGATATAGTATGTATGTAGGCATTATATGTAGCTTCTTTGAGCAATATCATGTCTGTGAGATTCATCCATTTTGTTGCACGTTATCAGTAGTTCATTGTTTTTAATGCTGTGTAGAGATCCCCCTTCACTTTTATCATAGGTTTCATCTTGCTCAGAATTCTATTAATTCAACTAATAATCTATATCTCCACTTTAGAGATGACACAAATATAATAACCAATTGCCTTCTTAAAAGAAGTAGAGTTTTTCAAAAACAGTTTATAATTCCTTTATCTTTTTCATTCAGGGAAAAAAAACCTCTACCATTTCTTATGGTATCCTTTCTTTCTCTAAGTCTGGAATGCATAAAAATGCAAATAATCTATAGTGTGAAATGAGATAATACGAGCATTGTTTTCTATCACCAACTTTGAGCAATTTCCCAAAAGACCAAATCAACATTGAAAGTAAGAACCATTGTTTGTTATAAATTAAAGAAAAAAAAAATCCAGATCTAAGATTGACAACATAACAGCAGAAAATCAGCTGAGACTCTAATATGAACCTCTTTGGAAATTTGTGAGTATAACCCTGGTTCCACTGTATTAAAGATTGCTATGCTTGTAGAAAAGCTGAGAGACTGCAATCTGGTTGCAATTACCAAATCAAAATGCAATTAACTAGTCACTGGGAACAAACAATGATGTCTTTAAATGCCCTTTTGGAAATGTGGAATTGGTAACGGGGATCAGATTCCCAAGGTTCGGATGTTTTCACTTATGAGCCTTCCCATAAAATGTTGCTCTGAGGACCACTGCATAGCTTGTACTAGGAGGAGAGAGGAGGAGAGGAAGAGGGCGGTGTGGCCCTTGATCTGAACACTGGGGCTTCTCTTAGTCCTAGAATACTTCAAAGGAAATTTTCCCTCTGTTCCCCAAGTCTTTTCGTTCTGATCTCACATATGAAGTATAAATACATTTCAAACTAAGGATTGAATTTTGCTGGCACGTAATCTTCTTTTCCTTACAAAATTATTACAAGAAGTGTCGCTGCTATGGCTGAGATGTGTAATTCAGGTTTAAAAAAAAAAACTCTGCTGCTTGCGAAAGAAAAACTGTTTCCTTTCTTTTTCAATAAAAGCATAGCTGACAAGCCAGAAATATTCACTTTCCCCTTTTCCTTCGCAAAAGTGCTTTTTTAGTGCATGATTTTCTAAATATTCATTTGATTTATATTAGCTATTTGTTGTATTTCCTTAAAATCAGCCTTTAGTCAGCTTTTTCCTATAGCTTTTAATGGAGAGCAAAAACATCGAAATGTATTTACAATAGTGGCAATATTAATAATGAGATAACATTTTCATACTTCTAATACCTCCGTTACAAAGGATTTTAATTCAGTGAAATTAATGGTCATTTCCTTTATATTTCCTCTGACACTCCACTAGGGGAGGTGGGAAAGAGCAGTGGAATGGCCAAAAATTGAGCAGAAGGAGAAGCCGCGGGAGCTTGGATTATCTATGAATTATTTGTCAGATTGAAGTTTAGTTAGTGGCCGCACATTGACTGTATCAGAGAAGAACATGGAAGCCATGAGAGATTTACCTGCATTTGATCGACTTCCCAGGCCAGTGCTCAGCCCACTAAGGAACAGTGGGCTCTTGCAGATTAGTTGACTGTAAGCACTTTATGCAAAAAAGTAGGAAAAAATCCCATGTTTTTTCTAAAGAGTGCTTCCATATTCCTACTTCAGCAATATGAAGTAGCTACAGGCTCACCCCTAGTGATTACGGTGTGAGGCAAGAATACAAATGGAGGCCCCAGATACTTAAACATTATAAATTAAGAGAAAATGCATTAAGTAAAATGTCCTAGCCTTCTACCTTAGCAAACATACCTTAATGATAAACCGGAAGGGCAGTTTGAATTTAGAACTCTTAGTCTCTTCAGAGCTCCCAGCTGCAATGTGACAGGGTTGGGGGAGCTGGTCCAGGCTCTGCCTGTCCCCCTTCTCGGCCTGCAACCTGTCCCACTTCTCTTTCCACTGCCAGCTCCATTCCAAATCTCAGGGTGTCTCATGAGCTCACATGTGTATGAACTCCATCCACAGTCTCTGCAAACAGCAGTCCAATGTCCAGTATACAGGCCGAGGGATACACACATGTGACTTAGGTGGAACCCCCAGGAGATTAGATCTGTAGGGAGGCCAGCTCAGGCACTTCCAGTGTGTTTGCAGCCATGCGGACAATGAATTCCATTTTCCACGTATCTACACCATGATCTAGGAAGTAAGGGAGGGACCCGCTGTGGGCACAACTGGAGGGGGTCAGCGCAGCCTTTTAAAGAAGGACCTGTTCTTGCTTGGGTCTGAGATAGTGCTGAATAGCTGCTCTTGATTATACGCAGGGATGTCAGCCACCACCAAAAATCTTCCCTTTAGTTGTGCCAGCGACTGTGCCAAATACTGCAGACTTCGAGATGAACAGGTTACCACCCTTGAATGAATGAGCTCCTTCTGAAAAGGCCACTCTAAAATGCAAACATTAACACGGGCAGAGAAGGGAGTTCCTTCCTCTCCCAGAACTGCTGTCCTGTGAATTTGTCTCTCAAATGGGCTAATTGTTCCCGTTTGAGGGTAGTGCAGAAAGCTAGACCCTGGTCATCACAGCCACTGATTCATGTTTTCTAAGAGACGTACGCACTCCAGTAAACAGCTCTCCACCTAGTTCTGCCTCAGTCTTGGCCCACTGCCTGCTCTCCACCCTCTTTCCTCTGACTGCAATTTCCTAATCACCAGATCCTGAGAGGGGACCCTCCCCTGCCAGACAGTGCCCAGATTAACCCAGCTGGGACTCAGACTCCTCTGCGGCTCCACCTGCTAGAAGCTGCCCTGAGCAGCAGCTGCACACAGGAGTGCTCTCTCCTGGCCTAGACCAGGACCCATGCGGGATGGCATCTGGGTCCCTTGATTCTCTCCCCTCACTCTACTAGATTATCTGGAAGATGACACACTCTGCAGGACTATTGCCTCTGTCCCTTCAACAAGTTAAGGATAGTAAAAAGACCACGCTTGATTAGAAGAGAATTAGGGGACCCAATAGTCAGATACAATGAATCTTCTTGAACTAGATCCTGGTTTCAACGAAAGTATTTTAGGGACAATTGGGCGAATTTAACATGGTCCCAGTATTAGAAGAGATGTAAATTTATCAAAATGGAAAGATGGAGAATGTCAACTGGAAAAAATAAAAGCAAGTTGGCAAAAAACAAATATACCAATATACACAGAAATGTCTGGAAAGATATGACTAGGAATTTATAGTGGTGATTACTGGATGGAGGCAATGTGAAGTTTTTATTTTTTTCTAATTATCTACAGTGTTTATATTCTTCTTGTATAATAAAAGTATTATTTTTTTAAAAAATTGGAAGATGTGATAATATATTTCTATCTGTTTAGAAAATTACTATATTTCCTGTTCTCATCAGCCTGTACTTCCAGATTAGCTAGGCCTGGTGAGGACCCAATAGCAAACTGCGATATAAAAATCAGGAGTTCCCAGAGGTATTTCAGACAACCACATTAATCTTCTACCCACATCACGTTACCAAGTTAAAGTTTAATGTTATTTCTTCAGTTTTCACAGAAAAACTAAATGGAAACTTCCAATTGAAGAATGATTTGCAAAACTATAATAGAAGTAATTTTCTTAGCTGGGCATGGTGACATGCACTTTGTGGTCCCAGCTACTAAGCAGGCTGAGGCAAGAGGATTACTTGAGCCCAGGAGTTTGAGGTGGCAGTGATCTATGATGATGCCACTGCACTCTAGCTGGGGCAACAGAGGGAGATCCTGTCTGAAAAAAAAATTTTTTTAAATAAAAAGAAAGGAAAAAAAGAAGTAATTTTCTATTATTTCATGTGGTATCTATTTAGTGAGTACCTAATTTATGGATTCTTTCTTGAGTTCAGTGCCTGGAAAAAATTTGTCTTTTTATTTATTGAATTATTATTATTATTATTCTTTTTTTGAGACAGGGTCTCACTCTGTTGCCTGGGCTAGAGTGCAGTGGCATTGGCCTAGCTTATAGCAACCCGAAACTCTTGGGCTCAAATGATCCTCCTGCCTCAGCCTCCCGAGTAGCTGGGACTACAGGTGCACACCACCACACCTGGCTAATTTTTTAATTTTTTGCAGAGATGGGGGTCTCACTCTTGCTCAGGCTGATCTCGAACTCCTGACCTCAATCTATCCTCCCTCCTCAGCCTCCCAGAGTGCTATGATTACAGGTGTGAGCCACCTGGCCCGGCCTTGTCTTTTCTTTTATTGAGCTTTCCTTTTCCATAGATACAGAAAACTCTATATCCATCGGTTTCCTGTTATCTTGACTGCTGGGGAACTCAAACACAAATGACGCACGTTAATTGCATTCACAAACTTGTTACCTAGGAGCTGAAAAGTGCAATCTCCTTTTTCTTTACACTTCTTTATTATTTTGTAAAAATATAATTTAAAAGCACTGATTCTAATTGCTCCTTTCTGCTCATGGGATCATTTTCTACACCATTTTAAATTCATTTTGAAAGAAGGAAGAGTATAAATAAATAATAAGCCTGCCCTATAGATCTCCGTAGAGCCTGGCAAGCAATTTAACACGTTGATGGTTTTTAGCGTCTGCCCAGCCCGCAACTCTTCTCACTTTCTCCTCCTGGAGAGGCGCACAGGGTTGAACCTCCCTCTTTCCAACCACAACTGCAGAGTTGGATCAGATGGACACATGACCAAAACCAGGTGTGAGAGTCTCTATTCTGGGCATTTGGCATTGATAAAGCAATTCTCTGTGGTCTTAACTGCTTACTTAGGATGCTGTTAGGCATAAAAAAGCCAACAATTAAAACAGCCAGTATGGAGTCGTCTCATTTTATCTTTGAAAAAGAAATTCAGCTTAAAACGAACCATGTTGGATCATTGTATTTTGCTTTCCCCCCTCCAAAAGACAGATATTGGGAATATAAGAATATTCTAAGTTCTGGAACCAAAGATAAGAATCTTTACACATAGCATAAATACTCACTCTGCAGAATTCAGTGAAGCAGTCTCAGTGAGGTGAGGAGGGTAGAGAAAGGTGACCACTATTATCACCTGGAGAGTTCTGACCAAAAGCACGTTTCACTTCTCCGTTCCCCACTAACCTGCAGAGGAGACAGGCTTCAGGAAGATTTATTTTTTTAAGCCTATAGATAATTCTGATGCCTTGAGCAAGTCTTCCTTGACTCCTCAAAGAATGAATAAAGAAAGGATTTGTGTTCTTTTGAAGAATGATTATTCTGTTGAACATCATTGCAAAGACAGTGATGTATATACATAGTAAAGTCCCTGCCAAGAAAGTATATTTATTTTCCCACATGTGATTAGCATTCAAAGTCAACTGTACCTTTATAGTTTCATACAGAACTTTTTGTTGCTGCTGGTGTACTACGTGGCATTTAGTGTGTTGTTTTCCAACTTTAGGCTTATTATGATTCTTGGAATTCCCAGAAACTAATGAATTACACAAAATTCATGTTTTGTCTCATCATTCTTATCTCTCTAAGTGGCTTGGAATAAGAATTATCTTTTCTCTCAAGCAGAACTAATAAGGTAAGCCTTCAAATGGTCCCTGGTTTTAATTGAATTAGAATATTAAGACCACACTATTTTGGAGGTATGAGATAGCAACTTGTTCAACAAGTTTCCTCTGGTTTGGAAGAGTCAATGAGTTTCTCAGATGGAAAAGGCTCAGAATTCTATAACTAAACTGCCCTGAGTGGGGCAGTGAGAGATGGTTGGGATTAGCTACATCCCTACGAGATCAAGGATCTGTGAATTCGCAAAACTCCCCACTCCCACTCCCAACACACAGACTCTGATTCTCTGCATAGATTTCTGATCTCTTCGTTTTCTGATTTTCACATGTCTATTTATAATAAAAAACAGTAATATATTCACAAAATAGAAACAGATGTGAGATCTAATTTCTTAGTGGAAGAGGCAAAACATTTAAGGATTCGGCAAAATATGAATCTCACATATGTCAAGATTTCAAAAATAGTCATGGAACAAATAAAAGAAGAGCCAGATAGCAGGGTACAGGGTAGTCTTTCTCTGGTTTCTGTGTTCCTTTTTGTAAGATTGCCATGATGGTCTATTGTCAATAAAATATAGAAAATATAGAAATGTCATATACATAGTGGAAGGTATACAAATATATAGTTTCAAAAGTAACAGTGTAAAAAAAAATAGCAACTGTTTCTTTCAGTTTTAAAGAACTGAATTTGATAATTTCTACATTTTTATTTCACTGTGAACTTCCATAAAGTGACCTTTGACTAAATGAGACTTTTCTATCAAAAAAAGAAAAAGTTCATAAATGAATTATTTTGCTCATTTTAAGAGCAGTTGCCGCACAGAGCAAAGTAAATGTAATAGCTTTTAAGAAAGAAAGATGGGAGGAGGCATGTACTGATGAGTATGTGTGATTGTGGTGAGTAAGTAAATTTGCATTTATATAGCGCCATTTTTCAGGTGAGACAATTGGTAATATATGTGCTACAGTGGCATTTCTGTGATGTAAAATCCATACTAAGGAGAAATGGGGTAGCTATTTTTAAAGAAAGACATTTGGATTTGATGAAAATTTATTTAGTGCCTGCAATGTGCCAGGTACTGACTAGGCAGGGACTTCTTACTGTAATTGAACTTTTACGATAAGCCTATTTGGTATCACTGCCTCCATTTTTGAAAACGAAGAAACGGCATGTCCGGGAAAATGAAATAGCTTAAAGTCATATATTTGGTAAATTGCAGAGCCAAGATTGGAATGTAGACTGTTCTGAGTCTAAAATTATTTCCAGTCTACCTCAGTTAAATCAAGGGAAAATACTGCAAATTTTCAGAAGTCCTTATATTTGAAAAGTGCTTAAAGTTTGTAAATGAATTTTACAATCTTTGTTTTTAACCCTTGAAAAAACTTGAAAGGCACACAGACATCCATGTTAGAGATGAGAAATGTTCAGAAAGTTTCAGGGACACACCAGAGTGTGGCACGATTTGTGACAGAATAGCAGCTGGGTGGCTTTTGGTGGCCTGGGTTAGTGCTTGGCACTCCACTCCAAGCAAGTTCAACCAAAAAAGGAGTTATTGCATATGTTCCGTGAATATTTTCCTCAGCACAGTGGTCTTTCAACTGTGTCTTGAGGTCCCCTGGGTTCTATGGAAGAGCTTCAGATGGGAGTCTGGGAGGGAGATAGAAAAAGCAGCCAGGAAATTGGGGTGGAATCTATGAAATGGGACTTTAATCCACCTCTCTCCTTTAACCAGAGAAGTTCTGCTTCAGTTTGCTTTACGTAGTCATCTCACTCATAAAACTTTGCTTGAATAAAAGAGTTCTGTGGCTTTAAAATATTTCAAGACTACATCTTTATCCTACATAGACATTGCATTGCTTTGAAGTTTTCGTGCTTTTCGTACCCAGGCATTTGAGGAACACAAATAGAACCAAGTGATTAAGATATAGACACAAAGGGAAAGTGAGGCAGGGTTTTAAGAATACGTGAGGTTGTGCACTGTTTTGCATGCATGTCGCAGTCAGGACTCACCAGCTGGTTAACGCTTGCCAATATCGGAATAGTAACTAACAGTGTCTACACTGACGCTTCTGGTATCACACCTAATAGTTGTTCCTAACGGGAGCTTGTTAGCATAACTCAACAATTGTCTGTGGAGCCTGACAAAGCAGACATCCTGCTGGTTATTAAACTTACAATTTTTAGGGCAATTATGGGTCTTAAAAGTAAGGTGTACTGATTTCATAAGGAAGACAAATAAATAGATCTCATTGCAGGCATTCTCTCCCAATTTCTTAATCACTTGGGGATATTCACACACAGCTACACACACACACACACACACACACACACACACACATGTACACACTAATCTGTTCTCTTTTCTATCGCTTCTGATTCTGTGCCCTAAAGGATTTTGCACATGCCTTTAATGGAGCCCTACTACACTGTCCAGTGGTGTCTCTGTCTGTTTCTCCCAGTGGCCTCTGAGTTTCTCATAAGGGTCAAATCTTACTCACTGTTATAATCCCAAGAGTTTGTACTGGGCACGGCACACAGATGCTCATAAATAATTTGTTGAGTATTGACTATATTCGAAGAAAATGAAACTTGTAAGTCACTGTCAGGAACATGTCAACTTTCATTTTGTCCTCATTAATGCAAAGAGAGATAAGGGTTTCTCTTTACATTTCAATATCTGTATCCCACCTTACAACTTGACTATTATTTATAGTTTTTCCAATTTCAGAAATATTGGACAAATTGGGAAATATTAGAAAATACTGTTTAACTGGGAAAATTGGCCACAGAATCAGGAAAATGCCAACTTTCTTTTTTGCAAGATCTTTTGCATTGTAGCATTTCAATTTTTAGAAGACTGGTGGTAGAAAGAATATGTATAGTCTGTATCTACCTTCTGAAGCCAGGAAAACATGAACACATCCATTTCCAGAGTCAGTTGAATGGGAATGTGAGAGACATCCTGTTTCAAGATGTTTCTACTTCTCTGTCTCCTAACTAATCATTCTTTTTCCTTTCTAGTGTGTGAATTTCCATTTCAATTCCTTATCAAATGTGTGCTTATAGAATGTGTGTGTGTGTGAGATGGATGGTAAATTAGGAATTCAAGCTGACCACGAGCATTTAAAGTTGCATAAACTTGACTCTATAAATTCCTAGTAGTTCGGAGTTTACCTCCCATGTTGCTCTCAGGAATGCTGCTAGTCTACTTTCTGAGCTGAAGGTAATTGAGGCAAATGCAGTGGCTTGGGTCATCAAGTGCCTTATAACTTCCCAGCTGGGTAGCTGGATCTTGATGAAGACGGTTGTCCCCACACATTCTGGAGCAGAGGTTCTGGACCTTGGTGGCACATGAGAGTGCCAGCAGCTCATCAACCCAATCACATAACAATCTTTGGGAATGGAACCAAGACATCAGAGTTTTTAAAAAGTTCTCCACTTGATTCCAAAGTACAGCCAAACAACCATTCTTCCAGAGATTGTTATGATCTACCAACAAAAGCGGTGATCTGGAATAATTCATTAAACACATTTTATGATTTGTTCCTTGCTGTCATAATAGATATCTTTCTATATCCTAGATGGAAAATCCACCCTTTCCAGATCTACATTACCACAAGAAAATATGACCAAGCCATATTGTTCTCTTTCAAAATTAGGTATATCATGTAAACAGGGCAACATTGAAACACTACTCTCTCACATGGAGCTCAGAGGCAGACAGATAATGTGTCTTTATGGAAAAAGAACACTGCATTTAACATTTATAATTCATTTTCACTGCCACAAAAGATAAATTGCTCAATTGCCAATGATTTTGTTTCTAGACTCATATGAGGTGATACAAAATAGACAAACATGAATGTCTGGTTCCCAAGCTTTTTCTTATAATCTACTTCTTTCCTTCTTTCTCCTCCTGTGAAAATTTGATTTTGTATATGAAGATTTATAAAGAAGTGAATCTAGAAAATTCTAACATTGTCCAAGAACCATAGATGGTTTTTAAATTGTTAGTGTCTTATATCATGATCTTCAGTTTTCAATTCTCAATGTTTAAAAAGGTATGACTCTTGTAAATCTCCAAATATTTCTCTTTTTATTCAAGCCCAGAAGTATTTATTCCACTTTTTGGAAAGACAGGATATGGCTGTTTGTTGTTTAGAACACTTCATGCTAATAAGAAGGTGAGTCCTCCCTGTTTAGAATGGAGCTAAGAAGGACCCCAGAGAGTTGATGTCATGGAGCTGTGAATTAGGCAAAAAAGGGAAATACTATTTTCAAAAGAGAAACAGGCTAAATTTGTTTTTTCAGATTTGAGGAATGTGTCATAAGTGGAAAGCCAGGTTTGTTTCCTAGACAATGAAGATCAGTCTCTAGTTGGTAACTACATTCTCTGAAATACCTTTCTCTTTCTTTACAGTGTTCCAAGACAAAGTGTAAGGCTTACAGTCTGGCCAGGGTATTGGGAGGGTCAACCTCATTGATTGTAAGGGCTTGACTAACAACTGCCCAATAACTTCGTCTTTACAGTGGTAGGAAAGGACACTACTTGCTCTCTCCTCTAGAAGCTGTGTGAATTAATTAATCAGTCTGATAAATCTATGGATGCTATGCTTATTTTCTGGAAGAGCAAGGAGAAATAAATCCGAAATAGCCTCAAAACTGGGCTAAGGGAGAGTTTCTCTTTATGAAGTAACATCCTCCCTCCACACCCAGACAATAATTAAAGAAAATAATAATAAAATAAAAAAGAGGAGCCCTCCTCTATTTGAAAGAAATGGAATGTGTTCCCCTTTATCAAAATGTAAAATAGTTTGATTCCTTCCTTTCTGGAGAAGTTATAAATCTACTGAAGTTCCAGGGTTTTTCTGTCTCCTGTGTTGATTATGAAGATAATCAAACCCTAACTCCACAGAGAGAAAATTATTCAGGTAAGTTAAAGAAAGTTCTACAAGGTTCTGAATTTCTCCTGCTCACTCATCTGTAGACCCCTCCCACAATCAGACATACAGCATGCTTTGTGACTAGTAATCCCTGCCTTTTTTGTATTCCTGCTGCCATCATTTAAAACATTTTCATCGATAAAATGATTTATCAGCTTGATTTAATCCTTTCGATCTGTTGATTACTAACCTTCGGAGACTCAGACACTGAAATTGTTGGTGATTAATCTAGGTGAGAGATGATGGTGACTTGGACCAGGAAGGTGGCAGTAAAAGTGGTGAGAAATGGTTGGATTTTGGATATATTTCGAATGTAGAGGCACTAAGATTTGCCGATGGATGTGTGATATTAAAGAAAGAAATATAAAGAATGAATGCAAGGTTTTTGGATTGATTGTGCAACTAGAAAAATAGAGTTGCCATTTACCAGGGTGAAAAGACGTGGGGCGGAGCATGTTTTTAAGAAAAAAATAAGAGTTTGATTTTAGACATAATAAGTTTGTGATAACTATTAACTCTTTTTTAAAGTGTGGAAGGGAGACATTTAGTAGATGACTATAGGGACAAATCTGGAGTTCCCAGTAGCTATTTGGGTGGCATACAAATATGAGAGTCCTCAGCATATGGATGGCATTTAAAGCCATGAGACTATGTGACGTCGCTGAGGCAGGAACTGCAGACAGAGAAGGGGATTTCACTACTGTCTTTCAGAGTCACCTCTGAATAGGGCTCTGTGCTTCGGTATCCAATTTTGGCTTCCAGTCACATACCAAGCCAACTCATCTGTGAACCAAATCCAGCTTTTGTCCTATTCGGTCAGCTGGAAATAAGGAAACAAACCCCAACCTCTCACCAAGTGTGGCCATAGGCATGACTAGAGGGAGAGCCATAGGTACAATACTGATAAAAGACATGGGAGTTTGAGACACCTGATTTGCAGCTCACTTGTGTCCTATGGTCCTGCTCATGCCCAATTCTGAATGTATCATTTACTGCAGGATTTACTTGACCTTATGAGGTGGTCTGACAGAACTCAGCTCAAGATGGGCTTAAGATGGGTGGTCATAGCTACATAGTCACTTCACATGCTATGGCCAGAGCTCCATCTCTACTGGGGTCTGGGAGCATACCTGGATCTCTTTTGTATGGTGAATAATTCTTTACTGCTGAGAAGTCTTACTCCAGAACTCTGGGACATCTTTTCCCCTGCAAGGCAGCTTACACCACAACACAGACCTGCTATAGAACCGTTTCCTGCTTAGGGTCCCATACAAACCTGGAAGCCTTCCAAGTCACTCAGGTAATGAATTGAAGCAGTATTCCCAAGTGTGAACTATGCTGCCTCACAACCATAAAGAAGCTAACAGATGTTGTGATTGTTTTTTAATGGTGGGAGATGCAAGATGAAATAATTTGTCTTTTAATTTGAGGAGGATATTCAGGTAGTCTTTAAGCTACTAGATCCTAAAAACTTCAGTGATGTGGCAAGTCCCTGAATCTTTGCAGGGTTTATCCCTCAACTACATGTGTCTTAAAATGACCAGTAAAATTTTTACAACCTGCTCGTCTGGTCTAATTTGAAAGATGTCATCAGCACAGTAAACAAAGAGAACAGAACATAACTAACAAATATCTGAAAGTTTAAGGGAATATTTTTGAATTACTTAAGGTAACAACGGGAAGATGATCTTAGACCCATGAAACTAGGAAAGTTGTCTTGTCCCTTTCTCCCCTGCTAAGTTTTCAGGTAAATCCATCTCACTTAACCATTAACAGCAAGAAAAGGATTGTGGCCAAATATTACATAAAGTTACTGCAAGAAAAATATTAATATATAGACAACAAGCATGTCAAATAGACATGTCCATAAAACAGATTACAACTGCATCCTAATACTTCAAAACAAGTGAAAAGAAACATACAAAAAATAGAAGCTATGAAATTATAGCATAAAGCAAACTTTTTAAAAAACTCAGAAAAGAAACAATTAGAGGAAATAATGGTTTTAAATGAGAGTTGATAGAACTCTGGAAAGAACTAAAAAGAAAAGGAAAATCAGCAAGAAAATATCAAACAACCCCATTAAAAAGTGGGCCAAGAACATGAACGGAAACTTTTCAAAAGAAGACAGACTAATGGCCAACAAACATATGAAAAATGCTCAACATTTCTAATCATCAGGGAAATGCAAATCAAAACCACAATGAGATATCACTTAAGTTCAGTGAGAATGGCCTTTAGGAAAAGTCCCAAAACAATAAATGTTGGCGTGTATGCAGAGAGATATGAACACTCATACACTGCTGATGAGACTGCAAACTAGTACAACCACTGTGGAAAGTAATACGGAGATACCTCAAAGAACTACAAATAGAACTACCATTGGATCCAGCAATTCCATTACTGGGCATCTACCAAAGTAAAAAAAGACATTCTATAAAAAAAACATTTGCACTAGAATGTTTATAGCAGCACAATTCACAACTGCAAAGATGTGGAAACAATCTAGTTCCCATCAATCCATGAGCAGATTAATAAAATGTGATATATGTATACCATGGAGTTCTACTCAGTCACAAAAAACAATGATGATCTAGCACCTCTTATATTATCCTGGATAGAGCTGGAGCCCATTCTGCTAAGTGACATATCACAAGAATGGAAAAACAAGCACCAAATGTACTAACCATCAAATTGGTATTAACTGATCAACACTTACGTGTACATTTAGTAGTAACATTCATTGGGTGTCGGGCAGGTGCGGGGGGGAGGAGGGACTGGGTATATTCACACCTAATGGGTGTGGTGCACACCGTCTGGGGGATGGACACACTTGAAGCTCTGACTCAGGTAGGGCAAAGGCAATCTATGTAACCTAAACATTTGTACCCCTGCAATATGCTGAAATAAAAAAGAAATAAAAAAAGAAAAAGAAAGCATTCCAAAATGAAGTTTCAACTCAAAGGAATAAAACAAAATAAACATTACATTAATGTCATAAAATAAATGAGAAGTGAAGGAAGAAAATAAAAAATCAAAATGAAATTAAAAAGACAGAAAAGAGCTTGAGAATACGTGACAGATGTAGATCAACCCTGGCACAGATGATTCAACATGGAATAATAGGAGTCCCCAAAGAATCAAAGCAATGGAACAGAATGATATCAGAACTATAATTAAAGAAAAATTTCCTAAAATAAAATTTGAAAAGACTTGCAGTTACATATTGAAAGGGAATACTATACAACTGTAAAAATTGACCCAGAATAGCCAAAACCAAGACATAGAAAAATAATTGGACTTTAGGCAAAAGAAAAATATCCCTTAGGGATCCAGGGAAAATGACTAAATCACTTATAAGAAGAAATTGGATTGACATTAACCTTCTTCAGAAGAAAATTGCCTTCTGTCAGAAGAAAATTGAATAACATGTTTAACATATTCATGGAAAAGTTATAAGCCCAGGATTTCATGAACAGCTAAACTGACCTTCATATATACTGGAATAACCAATATGAATATAGAAGAACTCAGGGAATCAGGGAGTATTGCCTCTGTAAACACTCCCTAAGGAATATATTAGAGAAATATATTAGAGAAATATCTGCAAAGAACCAAAAGTCGGGAGGTATTGGCATAAGAACTATGGTGAACACTGAGTGTGCTTGTCTGCAGAACTGAGAGTAAGTGATGACGGAGGCATGAATGATGCAATGGCTGTATAATGTATGCACCGATGATGCACATTCGGCAAAAGTATCCAAAATGGACAGAGTATATAAAAACAGAAAAGTTTTCTAATGCTCTTAGAAATATTGTCTAGAATAAAAGGATATTACAGAAAATTAAATATTTATTGAGAAGCAGGGAGGAGAGAATACAAGCTCACCAAAAAATTGTTTATAGGAAGAAGCCAGAAGACAGTGCCCCAAAAAACAGGAATTAAGGGTGTGTGCGTGTGTGTGTGTGTGTGTGTGTGTATGAGATATTGTATTAAATTGCCATAAAAATACAAACCATTCTAAATATGAAATATGTATATACAGAGAGAGAGAGCGAGAGAGAGAAATATCAGACTGCGTGGCAATATCAGTAGTATAAATGAGCTTAACTACTTGTTAAAAGAAAAACATTTTCGAATTTTCTAACAAAGCAAAAAAATAAAAATAAAACAAACCCCAAAAGAACAGTTAAAAATATTAATAAAAGGATACAGGGATATAAACCAGGCAAATGCAAAGAAACAGAGAGGAGGTTATCTTTATATTTGACACGATAGGATTCAGACCAAAATGCATTAAAAGAATTTTTTAAGGACACTTTGTAATAACAAAGGCTATAATTTATAATAAATATATAATAGGTATTAATATTTGTGTATCTCCCCAAATAAACAATTTTCATAAAGCAGAAACTATAGGAAATGCAAGAACAAATAGGTAGAAACATACCAAAAAATAGAAAACCTTAACATATCACTCTCAACTTAAGGCAGATCAAATGTACAAAAATTTAGTAAGAATACAGAATACCTAATAAATGTAATCAATAAGATGTATCTTGTAGATATATAAAACTTTGTGCATGCACCGATAGTAGAAAGTATATCTTATTTTCATAGAACATTCATGAAAACTTAGGCCAGCCAAAAAATTAAAAACTCAATAAAATCCAAAGAATAGAAATAATATGAATGGCACTTTCTAACACAAAGCAATAAAATTTGAAATTAATAGCCCATTTTAAAGACCCTTCAATATGCAAATTTTAATAGTTACACTTTGTTAAACAACTTTTAGGTGAAGAAAGAAATAGACTGAAATTATAGATTTTCCCACTTCCCCCAATAATAAAATATATAAACACTTGATGAAATTAGGTAGGAGAAACCTAATCCAGTTTTAAATTATTGGTATATGCTAGAGGACACCAACTGTTCTATCTAATGTGTAAATAATGCTGAATGTGTTTTTATTCCCCATATTTTTAGCTGAATTGGTCAATGTTTAATTTTTAAAATATTTATGAAAATGTGACCTTAACAAAGCCAGTTCATCTATTATCTCACTTGACATTTTAGAGTGCAAGAAGAAATAAAATCAAACATCAACCAAATGTCCAAAATAATGTTTCTATGATCAAAATTGAATGGTAACCATCAAAGTTTGACTTAAGTTTTTACTCAGTTTTCTTCATACTGGTTAGCATTAACCAGTGAACTCAAAATGGTTGAAAGCAATTATTTTCAAAACTCGACCGATTAGAAGATTTGCCTTGCTGTGACTATTAAAAATGCAGATTCCAAGGCTCTCCTCTAGATTCTGGTTCAATTCCACTGGGTGATAGACTGGGTATTTGGATTTTAAACCAACTCACCAGGTGATTCTTATGATTGGCCACATTTGGAAAAGTCAAGTCAGGAGGTGGTCCTGTCAGTCATGTGTCCCAGGGATGGAGAGAAGGAAGGCTTCCGTAGGGAAGGGAGCTTTCACCTCCACTCAGTCTCAACACCTGGGTAGGAACTGAGGCGGGAGAGTAGAAGATAAGGTCAGACGATTAGGATTTGACTGAAAGAAATCTCTCCTTTAAAAACTAGGAAAGCATACACCAATGGTTCTGCAACTCTAGTGAACATCAGAATCCCCTAGAGTGAAACTCGCTGCAAACTGGAGCTCAGCCATGTATTTTTTGAAACAAACACCCCAGGTAATTTTGATGCAGATGGTTCGTGGGTCTCACTTTGAGAAAGACTTTTGTAAATTGTTTTTGAGACCTGTGATAACAGTCAGCCTCCTCAGGCTTTCCCAGTGAATTCACTCTTCTTTCCCTCACTTTCCACACTCATTCCCCAGTAGTTCTGTCTGTGTGTGTTCTCTCTCTAAATGGACTAATGAACTTGTTTAACAGGGACAATGTTTAATCTGTTAGAACTCCCACATAGTAGATGTTACTAATGATTTGCTGATTGATTCCTTAAACCAACATTTACCAAGCACTTACTATGTGTAAAAAAGGCACTGAGCTAAATGCCAAGTAATTGACATTTGATGATAGGTGCTCCTTTGTTCCTCAGATGTCTTAGTTTGTATGGGGAGAGGGGAGGGAATCCTATGTGTAGACCAGTGTTTTCTTGCGTGCATTCCTTGTATGTGTGTGTGCATCATACACATACACTCACGTTCCAGTGTTTTCTTGTGTCTGTTCCTTGTATGTGTGTGTGCATGATACACACACACTCACGTTTCAGTGTTTTCTTGTGTCTGTTCCTTGTATGTGTGTGTGCATCATACACACACTCACGTTCACAGCGCACCCAAGGTTTAGGCTATTTGCAATTACGGATGAGCAAGGAGGGAGGATGGGTCCAGTCTATGTATCATGCTCATGCCCCTTCTTGTAGTTAAATACTATGAGTACCGTGAATAAGAATTGCATGATGCTACAGAGGAGTAGGTTCCAAGGAAATTCCAGTCCCTTGCTCTGTGTGGGCATCGGCTCTTCATAATAAAAATAGTTGTTGGCCTTTTATTGTGTGCTGGACAGTAGTGTATAATTTTCCTGCATTATCTCATTTAATGACCATAGAAACTCTATGAGGTAATATTACATCCACGTCTAATTTTCAGGAAGGAAATGGAAGCTAAGAAAGTTAAGTAACTTGCCCAAGACAGAGAAATTTGAGCTTGGTTCCAGAACCAACTCCTAATTCTCCTCCATAATGTTTTAGTTCAAACCACTGAGGAGGGAGTGTCACCAGGCAGTACCTTTTGGAAGGCAGAGGAATCGAGTTAATAATATTTTTAACTCACTTCTCCTTCATATCCAGTTCTTAGTTCTAAAACACACATCTCATTACATTACTTAGTGAAACCTCTCAATGGCTTCAATGTTCATCCCAGACTCATTAGAAAGACAGCTAAAACCCTAGAATTGGGTCAAAGCCTTTCTCCCCAGCCCTCTAGAACCAATGGAATTTCCTTAAAAGTATTTTGCAACTGTTATTCCACCTTTAATTGAAATGGCTTCTTTTCCACTCCAACCTCTGCTCCTGAGTATGAAAGGATACAATCCTCCTCAGTGGATCTCTGGAACTAGTTAAAGTCTCATCTTCTCATAAAAATCTTCTGTGTTCATCTCCCGCCCCCCAATCATGCAAACTGAGTTAGGTTATTCATCTCTGCTTCCCAAAACATCCTGGGCCCACCTTCCAATATACCTGTGATTTACAACTAATTAATAAAATTCCTCTTGTTGTCTTGTTTCTCTGGGAGCCTCTTCTCATCTCTGTTTCCCTCCTATGTCGGTTGCCAATTAGGGATAGCAACTGGGCTCAGAGACTCTTTCTTAGTTAATAGAGTTTGGTGCATGTGAGTGAAGAAGGGGATGTCTCTGGAGAACCAGGCAGGATGATTTTTTTCTGCACCTGAAGAAGGGGCTAGCATCTCCTAGAAAGAGTGTGTTCCAACGAACTGTGCTTCCCATTGGCAGAGGACACTGGTAAGAGGAGTCTGAACCTTAGAAGTTGTCTCCTTTTCTGGAGATACTTACGTTCTAGTCCTACAACCTCTTCCAAAATTCGTATTCTATTCTTCGCGCTATGTGAAAAATCTGCTGAGTACACACTTTCTCATCTTAGCTACAGTTTCTAGCTACTTTTCTTTTGAGCTCCGTAGACCCCTTTTTCCTCAAGGCACCTTCTAGCCCACCTCCTCACCCTAAAAACTTCACCCCAAAACCCTCCACTTAGGCCAGCTTTCTGATGCATGAGTTTCCACACCCAGAAACCTCTTGAATTAGTCATTATCATAGAACAAATTTAGTCTTACTTCTAAATTCGCTGGTTTTCTTATTTTTAGTTAATTAAAAAAAAACAAAACTTTTCATTACTCAAATTCTTTTGCTCACGCTCCCTACATTCTGAGTTTCTGTCTTTTTTTCTTTTCTTCTTCTTTTTTGTTTCTTTAATCTTTCAGATTTTCCTCTCTTCGGGTCCCTCATCATTTGTTTTATTGGTTAGTTTCCTTTTACTTGGTTACTACAAAAATGCTCTAAGTGTAATTAACAATTTAATCTGTTCTATAACAAAAAAAGCGTTCACATTTCATACACATTTATTGGGAGAGTGGACATTCTTATGATGAGGCCTTACATTTTCCTGTATCTAATCAAAGTCTTAAAACGATTTAAGACCTAACTTTAAAAGTGCTAGGTGTTTTATTGAAGGATGCTTTTAGATTTGCTCTAAAATATTTCTTTGTGCATTTGTTTTGGAAGAGGAAGCTCCAGTACATAGGAGCAAAGATACTGGTTTAACATTTTAGGATCTGAGACCCCAAATGAGTGAGCAACTGGCTGATTATGAGATAAACAGGACAATCCCTAGCAGTACCAAACTAAATATGGCTTTCCTCCGTGCCTTTTTCACATTTCCTCAATTCACTGATAGAATTGTCTCCCTCCAAGTAACCTTTCTTCTGTTGACTTAGATGGTCGAATCCTCTGTAAATATTACTTATCAAATTAAAAGTAAGAATAACTTCTTTAATACTCTTTTGTTAGGTTCAAGAGTGAATGAATGTTGCATTTTCTTCTTATGCCAAGGTGACAAAAATAATGACCAATCTTTGAGATTTTAAGAATAATGGAACCGATCTATTTATAGCCAAATGCCTGATTCTCTTATTAGTCTGTAGTACATGTTGACAAGATACTTGACTAGCTTAGTATCACAGAGTAGGTATAACTCCTGGATTAGTCCCATGACATTGGCCTCATTAGCTTTTTCCTCTAGTCCCCGTAACTCAGATATCGTGGCAGAAGGGAAAAGAATCAGTCTGATTTCAGGAGAACTGGGTTATTATTCTGATTCTACTTCTAACCAGGAGTAAAATGGTGCACTAAACCTTGTACAATCATCCCTCGTCCTTCAGGATCCATGGGAAATTGGGTCCAGGATAAAATCTGGGGAATACTCAAGTCCCTTATATAAAATGACATAGCATTTACATATAACCTGTGTACATACTACCCTATATTTTAAATCATCTCCAGATTACTTGTAATACCTAATGTAATATAAATACTATGTAAATAGTTGTTATACTATATTGTTTTTATTTGTATTATTTTTATTGTTGTATCATTATTTCTTATTTTTTTATATTTTCAATCCACAGCTGGTTGGAACTACAGATGTGGAAAACATGCTGATTGTACTCAGTACTTTTATCTGTAAGGTGGTTCCAACAAGTTCATTTCTAAAGGTATCCAAATTCTATGATCATCATACAGAATTCTGTTCAATAAAACTAGTCAATTGACAATTTAGTTAGAGTAGTCATGTCATTTTTTATGATTTTATGTTACATCTATAGTTGAGTTTAGACAGGTAGAATTTAAGAATGAGTGAAGAAGAGAAGGAGAAAAGAAAGAGGGAGGGAGTCTTCTAAAATACAAAACACTAGAAAATTGACCTGATGCCAAGGTTTTGGATGCAATGTTATAATATCATAATATAATTTTTTAAGAGAGAAATATGTCAAATGTCTTCTATATTATCATAAAAATAGTTTTATGTTAAAAATGTATATGCTGTCAGAATCCTTTAGTGTCCATTTTTAAAGGATGCTGGATGTGAAATTAATTTTACTTGAATTTTGTCTCCAAATAATCATTGAAGATTTTTACTGCCATCTTTAAGAAAAATTTGCTCATAGATTGCCCTATTCCAATTTATAAATAGTATAAATTAAAATTCTGGGTGAACTATGCTCCTGTCCTGAAGTTAGTTCTTTTATTTATATTTCATGTAAAATCAAGAAAGATGAAAAAGAATCTCATTAGTTCTACCTAAGTAAAATCAAATGCATTGCTGGGAATATAGCATAGCATTAGAAAATTCCTCCATCAAAGCTTGTTTAACTTTCTGAGCCCGAAGGGTTAGAAGGTATAATTGAAGAATCCTTTGAATAATCTTAGTGCCTGTACCTAGGGATTCAAAGTCCAAAAGGACTATGTGATTCTATATTCCAGTAACATGTATAATTTGCAATTCAGAAGTTCCTGAGAATATTGTGATGTAACTAAATTGACCTTGGCTTTATCTACATGTGAGAGGGGATAGTATTGAGTGTGGAATGGGAAAAGAAAGGAAGATCTTCACAACTAAAGATGATTATATCTACTGGGTGATAACCTGGAAATATTCAACAGGAAATTTAAATATGTCTGGGTGGCATGATAGAAATTAAAGAGTCTCTGTAAAAGGGCCTAAAATATGTCTGATATATGACATATAAATGAAAAGTCATAAATAAAAACTCATAAATGTAGGTACATTTCAGTTAATATCAATGTTAGGTTTATGTTACTTTAACTAACATCTACTCAATATCTACTTTGTTGGCCCTCCTCTAAGTGTTTTATAACAAATCAACTCATTTTTTTAAGCTCTATATAGTGCATATCAATATTCTCAGTTTCCACAGGAGGAAATAGGCTCAAATCTTAAATAAATCGTACAAGTTCACTGCAAAATGGTGATGCAAAATTGGCTAGTTCTGGGTCCCAAAAACTTTTTATTATAAAGTTGAGCTCTATATTAGTATGTAGAGCAGTAAAACTTTAAGAAGGTGTGGACCCTGATACGTAGTTAGCCACTAGCCAGCTATGCCATGTCATTACCTCATCTAAACCTCTGGGCCTCCTCTTCCTTATTCATTGAATAAAGGATTGAGAACTAGGTCACGATTCCTGCCATCACTGACCTACTCAGGTCATAGTGGAGGGCTTCACTCATTAAAAAGAAAAAAAAAATCAGAAAAGAAAGAAATTTAAGGATTAGAATAAAAATTGCCATTTTTTTCAGACTACTTTCTTATCTGTCAAAAAATGCAAAAGAACCCAGTGATATATTTAACAACTGGGCTGACCTCTTCAATTATTTTTAATACATTGTATTAAAATAATTTAAAAGGTCAATGTATTAATGTACATTTTAATTAGTTTAATACATTGACTTTTTAAATTACTTTTAACATAATGTATTAAAACTAATTAAAGAGGTCAGCCTAGTTGTGAAATGCATTTTAAAGTTAATAGCATTCCTATAACTAGCCAAAGCCAATTAGAAAACGTGAAAGGGGGAAAAATGTAACATTTGCAATTAGCAGTAAGAACTATGAGATAACTAGGAACATATCTAACAAAACTGTGAAAGATCTTTATGGAAAATTTATAAAATATTCTTGAGATACATAAAAGAAGACTTAAATAAATAAGAAGAGATGTATTCCATAATTCATAAAACAAATATATCATACCCATTTTGTGCCAGCCATTCTTCCAGGCTTTAGTTCTTAAGTAGCAAGACAAAAGGAGAGAGACATAAAATAAAATATAAACAAATAAGTATAATGTTGAAGTAGTGGTGAGTAATAATAGTGAAAATGAAGAAATGTAAGGGGGGAGGTACTGTTTTATGTAGGGTGATGTAGGCTTCTAGAATGAGGAACATTTCAGCAGAGACCTGAAGGGAGGGGGCAAGCTATAGGAAAATATGGGCTAGAGCTCCCAGGCAGAGGGAGAAAAATGAGAAAAATAACATGATTGACGTTGTTGATGAATAGCAGGGAACTGTACTATGAATGTGGGTGGCAGATGAGATCAGAGAGGTAGTGTAGACCAGATCATTTTACTAACCAACCAGATTATCCTATTAGAAATAGTGTCAAAATAAATGAAATTATATCTCTACCAGCCACCACCAACCTATCCTAAGTATTTTAGCAACATCCTTATTTGTTTACCTAGCTAGCCCCCAATAAATTATCCAGTGAACTAAAGTAGAAAAACAACATTCCCAGAAAGATAAGATTGTTGGTATGACACAAAATTGCAAATACACACAAACACACATTGATCAACTATACATATTCTAAGTTTCCTATTTTCAACTTCCAATTCATCTGAGTTTCTACTTAATCATACACCCTAATTTCCATTATTTTATGGCACTAAGAAGTCTGAAAAAGTCTGTATTATTTGAAAGTTAAAATAAGGTCTTCTTTTATTTTTGTTTAAAAAATATGGTAGAATGGGCCTCGAGGCAATTTTTGGCTTTTGTCCAAACTTCTTAAAGTAACTTAGTGCTATTTGTATGGTGCTGTGGTATCTTCATACCCTATTGGACAAGTATTTGTCTTCAGTCTGCTAGCATTTTGGACGAAAGAAGATCACTTCCAGTCCAACTATGGAAGTGATTGTTGACAGCAATGTTGTTTGACTTGAGAGAGCACTGCATTGAAGGATACTTCTGTCTTTTATGACTAATATTGCATTTAGCCAAAGGTATCCTTGTTCTTGGATCACTAATATAGGATATACACAAGTGGTTTTGAAGATGCACAAAGCTAAAATCTTAGGAAATGCTGAGGTATTCCATTTGGGTATTAGTAGAAGTATTTTGAATCCATACCAAGTGTGGTTGTCCTCATGAATCTTCAAAGGCTTTTTGTTTTTATTAAATTTAATGGTCTTTCTGGCTTTCTATCTTCTCCTTCTTCATTTTCCACACCACACCTTTCAGCTTGGATCACTTAAAAACATGTACAAGCTCTTTTTCACCTTGGGTTCTAAGACTGGGGCTTTTCTTAGTCCTACTAGACTATCTCAGGTGAGGTACCTTCTAGTCAACCTTACCCAGTCCTGTTCTGACCCTATTCTCTGTGTTTTTGTTGCTGTTGTTACATAATATATTGTAACTATTAAAAATTTTAAGACAAAAATAACTGCTTATTCTAGCAGAGCCTAAGTATACATTGAAAAGGACTTGGCAAATATCTCAGAGACCAACCATATAAGGAAAAGGTAGTGACTGAACAAGATACTAAAGGAAAAAGTAGATCTTCTGCTCTCCAAGCTCCCACTCCCAGGCCATGTGTGTGAGAAGCTGTCTTTTTACCAAGACAAATGGTAAAAGATAAAGGTCCCAAAATATAATATCTGAATCATTTGGGAAACTTTAAAAATATTCAGATCTCTAAGCCCCATTCCAAAACTTTTTATCAGCAGCTCTGGGCTGAGGCTTAGGAAATTGTGTTAGAAAAATTTCTCATATGATTCTAACACATAGTTGGGTATACAAACAATTGAGATGTTCTGTCAACAAAGCTGCATTTTAATAGCCTGTATTTTTTTTTTGAGAATTATTTTCTAAGTTAAGATTTGTCTCATGCTGGGCCAGCACACTATTGCTTTCTTCTGTGGAGGTGGTTATTTTATTTTGAGCAATTGCTCCGAAAATTAAGACTGAAAACCCAGAAGGTAGATGAGCATATAGTCATGATCTTTAGTTCACGCTAGAGGGAGCATTTCTGGATAAAATTTGTCACCATTCAATCACAACTTATTTTTTTCCAACTTATAAAATGTATACCACCTTCTACTAACCACTGGACATCTATGTCTTCTGAAGTCCTTATATTGAGGATTTCTAAGAATCTTCCAGAAGCCTAGGACTTTAGAATTGGGCTCAAGATGATAAAACAAGATTAATTTTCTGCTTCTTCGACACTTATTTCTGTCTCTTTACTACCAATCTTGCCTATTATTCCACTCTACATCATGCACTCCTGGGTGAAATTTTTCAACATTCAACCAAGACTGTATCATAACAAGAAAGGGACTAACTTTTCTCTTTATAGTTGGGAAGGAAATGTGAGAAAGAAATGCCCTCTGCTACCAGATGGGTAACCCTTCTACTGATGTGGACTCTCCTATTCTGATGTGGTTGTTGCGGTCACAAGCCACATCATTTACGAATATCAGGATGGATATCCTCTGAGGGAAGTAGACATTCACCTCTGTCAGTCATGCTGAGAAGAAGTGCTTCTTAAGACAAGAAAAGAGCAAATAATAGGTCAAAGCTAGTCTGGAGGGAAGCTTAGGATGAAAAGCTTCTCTGGTTCTTCTCACATCAGGACTGGAGATGTTCAGGGGAGTTCTCAGATGGTGAGGGAAAAAGGACCTCACCAAGAACTAGGCAGAAGGTAAAGTTTCTGTAGTTGGACAGGGAAGAGCCTATGGCCTGGCGTGGAGACACCAGCAGGGCTTTTTCTTACTTAGGATCTGCCAGAGTCTGTGCTGCAGGATCTGTTCTATGGATAGAGAGCCAGTTTTGTATCTCTGTGTTGTAATTCTCTTTCATTAACTTGGAACTTTCACTAAAGCTTTGTTAAACTGTACAGTTTTCAGATATTGTAGGGGTCCCCATCATAAGGGTCACAGCATAAGGGTAACAGCCGACACTCCTATAACAAAAGACAGATTAACAAGAAAAGCATAACAAATTTACTTAATTGAAGTTTTACATGACACAAGAGCCTTCAGAAATGAAAAACCCAAAGACTGGGGAAAGCTGCCTGTTTTTATACTTAGGTTCGATGAAGAACGGACAGCCATGTAGAAATGTGGCTGCACAAAGGGGTGTGATCTGATGGTAAGAGACTGAAGGTGGAAACCCAGCAAGGCCTGTTGCTCAGATTCTTCTTGACCTCCCTGTATCTCATTCCTTCCTCCCAGGTATGGGGAGGGTTTTCACAGGAGAAGGGAGAAGGGAGAGAGAATGACTTCTCTAGGTTTTATGGCTTGCTTTGGAGAGAAGAGTTCTAGTTTCTGTGACCCACCTAGGGGAAGAGGAATTCTGGTTTCTGTGACCCATGTTAGAGAAGAAAGAGGGGGCAGGAGATGGGAGGACAGGAAAAGATCAGAGAGGCCTTGCTTCTGAGGACTTCCACTCTTCTTCAGTTTGAAGTATTCAGCATGCTAAGGTGCCATATTTTGAGGTATTGTGCTCTGAGCCCCAACAATATGCAAGAGGGGACAAGCCTCACATTTTCCAGACTTTCTGGGTTGCAAGTGACAGAAAATAACTCACATTCATCTGAAGTAATAAAGGTCATTGATTGACTCACAAAACTCGAAAGTCAAAGAGACAGCACACTTAATTCATTTCTAGATTGCTAGATCCAGAAATACAGATGGTGTTGCTGGGTCCCTCTCTCTACCCCTCTCTTGGTCCTGCTTCTTTTTCCCACATGGCCATGCTGTCCCTCTCCTGCTGTAGCCTTTCTTATGGTGACAAAGGATACCCAAGGATAGCCCTGAGCCCTAGTCTCTCACCAGTCCTTGTTTGACCTGAACTGTTGACAATCAAGCATTTGAATCCCAGTTCTTGAGAAAAAAAGAAATTGTTCCATAGTCTAAATTCTTTATGCTTCAGATGGGGAGAACAAGAAAAAAAAAACAGAGTTTCTGAATTAGAAAAGAAAGAACATCATGAGTATGACACAATTATGCATTAGACAGAATCAAACTATCCCTTTCACAATCTAGGTAAAAAGACAGCAAATGTTACCACTGAAAATCACAAATATCAACTTCTGAAAATAAAATTAAAAATCATTTTTATTGAATTTAAGGTAATTATAACAACAAAAGGTATATGGTAAAGACCTAAGACAAGAATGCAAAAAATTCCATTTTTAGGGGAAAAAAATGCTAGCAAGATGAAAATTAGATCAACTTAGGCCTTGAAAAGAGATAAATCTGTCTTATAGCCACAAAGTACCATTTCTGTTCTCCTCTCTGAAGTCAGTCTTTTTCAGCTGCTAATACCGTTTTCCCTCTGCAAACTGTGATTATAAAGAGAAATGGGAAATCACTATAGAAATAGGATTATTATTACTGTTGAGGGACCTCCATTCCTCCTAACTCAATGTGGAGGAATCTGGATTAGTACTGCTGACCTCTTGCTGCCCTTCCCTCCCTCCTGCCTGGCGGGGTCCTAGGAGAGAGACAGGGCACTGGAGGCTCAGAGTTGTCTCATCAGACCACTCAGTTTGTGCTCTTCTAGGCTCTCTGGAGCCCACCACTCCAGGGGAGAACTACAGAGGGCCAGTTTTGTCAGAAACTTCTGTGTGTCCATTTAATGCTGGAGTATAAAATTATATGCCCTTTGGCTACAGATCTAAGTGACATTGTCCAGTTCATCAGTAATAAAAATGATACTTTGACCTCCATCAATCTGACTCTTGGTTCTATTTCCCACTAGTTCAGCATTCAAGTACAAGAAAAGGGTGCTACATATTGACCCGTTAAAATTCCTACATGATTATTATTACAGTAAATCACAGTAAAATTCATAAAATGAAGGACCATGCCTTTCAAAGTTGTTTTTCACAGTAGCAAGGGAGTGACCACACACAAATAGCGTTAGAAGGTGTAGTTTCCAAGACTGGATTAGAACAGATGCCAAATAGTTTTCCTGCTTATGGAGACAAAAGAGGAGAGTAATTCAGACTAAAATCCAATGCACATCTCCAGCCTCATGAGGAATCATGGAGTAGCCCGAAGACAATCAACTGCTTTGCCACTAACTTACTGCTTTGCTAATGTTCGTCTTATGTCTTTATTTTTCTGAGTAATTAGCTTGTGATTTTTTTATTTCAAAATATTAAGAGGGTACAAGTGTTTTTGTTACATGGATACCTTATATAATGCTTAAGTCAGGGCTTTTGGTGTGCCTGTCACAGAATTGTGATGATTGCACCCACTAGGTAGGTTTTTATTCATCACCCCACCTCTCTCCCTCCCCCTTCTTGATTTCTCATGTCCCTCATATCATTGTGTGCCCATGTGTACCCATGATTTAGCTACCACTTATTAGTGAGAACGTACAGTGTTTGTTTTTCCATTCCTGAGATACTTCACTTAGGATAATGGTCTCCAGTTCCATCCAAGTTGCTGCAAATGACATTATTTCATTCCTTTTTATGGCTGAGTAGTACTCCATGATATAGATATACCATATTTTCTTTATCCAGTCATGAATTCATGGAAACTTAAGTTCATTCCACATCTTTGCAATTACGAATTGTGCTGCGACAAATATTGAGTTGCAGGTGTCTTTTTTATAAAATGACTTCTTTTCTTTTGGGTAGATACCCAGTAGTGGGATTGCTGGATCAAATTGGATCAAATGGTAGGTCTACATTTATTTCTTTGCAGAATCTCCATACTGTTTTCCATAGAGGTTGTATTAATTTGCAGTCCTACCAACAGTGTGTAAGTGTTCCTTTCTCTCTACATTCATGCCAGCATCTATTGTTTTTGGACTTTTTAGTAATGGCCATTCTGATAGGGGTAAGGTGGTATCTGATTATAGTTTTAATTTGCATTTCCCTGATGATTAGTGATGCTGAACATTTTTTCATATGTTCGTTGGCCATTTGTCTATCTTCTTTCAAGAAATTTCTGTTCATGTCTTTTGCCCACTTTTTAATGGGGTTGTTTGTTTTTTCTTGCTGATTTGTTTGAGTTCTTTGTAGATTCTAGATATTGGACCTCTGTCAGATGTGTAGTTGTGAATATTTTCTCCCATTCTGTAGGTTGTCTGTTCACTCTGTTGATTGTTTCCTTTGCTGTGCAGAAGCTTTTAAATTTCATTAAGCCTCATTTATTTATTTTTGTTGTTGCTGTATTTGCCTTTGAGGTCTTAGTCATAAATTCTTAATTACCTGTAATTTGACCAATCTAAAAAAAATTTCAGAAACATTTTCCTCATATTTTATTCTAAATACCTGCTTCAATATATAAATGAAAATTTTGTCTTTATAAGAAAAAAGAAAGAATTTATTGCATTTTAGAAATTGCACCACTTACCTATCTCAACACTTACCTATCTCCCTTCTCAGTTCCATGTTTGCATTGCAATTGAAAAGAAAATGCCGAAAAGAAAATGCCAGATCCACTAGATCTTTGGGTGTAACCAAGAATGCTTTCAGGATCTTTTGGCAAAGGGCAATCTCAGTAGATTAGGTAATTGAAATAACATGACCCCAAGAGAAGTGGACACTAAGCTGTGTAGCACAGGCTTAGTTGCTGAAGTGAACTTGTTTAGTTATTTAGGAAGCAATGAAAAATTAAAAAGTAGTAATTACACATAAAAGCCACTGCTTTCACTTGGTTTAAATTACCTTTCTTTTTTTTCAAGTTGCTTAGATTCATTCCACTTCCAAGTCAATTCAGAATTCTGGGGACTTTGGTAATGGAAAAGCCTTTTAATTCATCTCCATCCCTTGGCAGGTCTCCTCCTGTGTGGACTCAGACAACTCAGCTGCACAAATAACACAGCATCACACACAAGGCAGACCAGAAAACAAAACCATCCGTGAGTCTTCATTTCATATTGTTTGTTGATTTTCTCACTAACATGTGGCTAAAAGGATTTACAAAAGATCTTTGAGAAGTTAGATGTTTTTGTTAGTTTCAGCATGAAAGAAGAATATAGATGGAGCAGCAAAGTCTAGAAAATGTCTTTCTTCTCCTTGTGATTCAAAGTACCTGGTAAAATGCATAGGAATTTACTTCTAGAAGAAACTCAGCCAGCATAATTAACTTTACCAAGGAAAGAAGCTTTAAGATACAAGGTTTCCCTCCAACATTTCACATCTTCTGTTCCTCTCCATTAATTCTCTGCCTTTGGATGTTTTCTTCTCTGACAATCGTTTCTGACAGTTGAAGGGTGGAGAGAGGAGAAATTTCTTTCATCTAGTCTTGGGACCTGAAGAGCTCCTAGTAAGTCCTGAGAACCTTGAGAACTCAATGGCCTCATTTAGCCAGCTGTTTATAGCTGATATGTTATCTATCTCTACCTATTTCATGTACAGTCGACCCTTGAACAACACATCCTTGAAATGCACAGATTCACTTAATAACTTAGCTTTTCTTCCTCCTCTGCCTCCTCTGAGACAGCAAGACCAACATCTCTTCCTCCTCCTCCTCAACCTATTCAATGTGAAGACAAATGAGGATAAAGACCTTTATGATGACCCACTTCCACTTAATTAACAGTAGATATATTCTCTTTCTTACAATTTTTGTGATAACATTTTCTTTCTCTAGCTTATGCTG
>CAUYSK010024011.1:0-27390 GCA_963575035.1 Avahi laniger | reverse complement strand
GGTTAAAAGCTTTACGAGCAAGGCACATAAGGGAAATAATTTTTCAAAGAATTTTTTACCAGAACATATTAGGGGATGGAATTTATTTTCCAGTCCAATAAACTTCATGTTGAAATTGTTGCTTATAATCAGAGGCCTTGGGAGACATCTACATTGCTCCAACCTTGGGTAAAACTTCAGTCTCTGCAAGCAACATCAAACTCTACCACTTCCCTTCTTCTGAGGTTCAAAGCAAGTGCTTGCCCTCATTGCAATAGTTAAGATCTTATCTTCTCTTGTTTTTCTACCTCTAGTAGGCTGTCTTAGTACTTCTCATGTGCAAAATAGAAAAGTGGTTGATATTCGCTTTACTAAAGGCTCAAACTGAAAGAAGATCATCAGGAACATGCATTCTCTGCCTCTCTCTCTCTCTCTCTCTGTCTTTTTCTCTCTCTCACACCCACACCCACATCCACACACACATGCAGCATTAGTCTTCCTGAGCCTTCAAGCCCATGAGCTATTGAATTTCTAATTCTTCTTCCTCATCAGTGATGGGTAAATCGCCATGTCCTCTATCTGCTTTGGGGTTTTGTAATGATAAATTTATAAAAGAGATTTGCTCATGTTAGGTAATTCATTTTTTTTTCTTCCTCTAAACAAATTTCAAAAGAGATATATTTTAAACATTATATATTTGTTCTTTTGTAGGTTACTAATATGCTAAATTCCTTTTGGACAACAATGGGGTTTATATTTCTTTCAGCTGCTTCAAAGACTATAGCAGAATAAGCTCTGGGAAGTCCGCCAGAAACATTTTTGGAATCCAAATGGCCAGTCTAATCCAGGTTATGCTGTGAAACTTTCATATATTTAATAATTTTTAAAACTAACAGAATAAATATTCAAACACAAAATAGTTATTTTTCTCTTTACCTTTTCAAGTCAGTAAAAGGTGATTCTCACGATTTTACAACTGTTAAAACATTAAACTATATATCACTCACTTTCATAAATATTTATCTAATTTAATCCTCAAATAAGGCTAGAGGTATTACTCTCTACATTTTTGTAAATAAGAAAACTGACTTAAAGAGGAAAAGTTGAGACATGCCCAATATCCCAGGAGCTGCACTTAAATGGGTCTCATGACTTCAGAGCCCAGGCACATTTACTCCATTCCATCTATTCCAGTGATCTGTGGGCTCACTTTGGTCTGCTAATCCAAATAAAAAAGACTCTTGCATTTGCTTTCTCAATAATTACCTTCCAAACATGCTAGTAAGTCTTGAAGTTTTCCAAATGGTTCTCAATCTACAGGCTGAGTCAGGTCCTTTGCAGAAAATTTCCACAGATAAATTGAAAGAAATTATCTCTAAGACAGGTTTCAACTCTTGTGACGGTTAATTTTATGTCAACTTGACTGGGCTAAGGGATGCCCAGGAGATGGTAAGACATTATTTCTAGTGTGTCTGTGAGGGTGTCGCTGGAAGAGATTAGTACTTGAAGATTAGTACTCAGTAGACTAAGATCATCCTCACCAATGTGAGCGGGTGCCATCCAAAACAGTGAGGGCCCAAATAGAACAAAAGGCAGAGGAAGGGTGAATTCGCTTTCTCTGCTTGAGCTGGGACATCCATCTTCTTCTGCCCTCAGACATTGGTGCTTCTAGACTCAAACTGGGACTTGCACCATTGGCCTGATTGTCAGGCCTTCAGACCCAGGGTGAACCACAGCTTGAGGTTCCCTGCTTTTCCAGCTTGTAGGTAGCAGACTCTGGGGCTTGAGCCAATTCCCATAACAGATCTTTAAATACATATATATATATATATTCTATTGTTCTGTTTCTCTGGAGAACCCTGACTAATACAGCTCTAAAACTTTGATTCTGTGAGATTACATGTAAAAAAATAGCAAAGAGAAACAAAGAAACACATACTTAAATACAGACATATTAAGATATGTGAGAGTCTTGGTTTGTATAAGACAAGAGTCTCACCCTTGAATAATTATTTAAATGACCTGAAATTTTTTTTTAAATCCCACCCTTGAACAAGTATTTAAGGGATCCGAAAAAAAAAAAAAAAAAACCCTGTGGGGGCCTCACCTTCAGAGATTATGATTTAATTAGCCTGGCAAAGGGCTCTCAAAATAAAAGTTCTTCCTTCTTCAACTTCTTAAAAATAACTTCTTAAAAGTTCCCCAGGGAATTGTAATGTGCAGTCAGGATTGAGAGCCGCTGATTTAGAATGTATGGGGGGGCTCTGGGGAGGGGGTTAGAAGAAGACTCCTCTTGAGAGTCTACATTTCTGCTTCTGTTAAAGAACTCGTGGTCATATTAATAAATACCACGACAGGCATCCATTGGCATTAGTCTGGGAAGGTTTATTAAAGGAGACGAAGCTTAAGCAGAGTTTTGAAAGAGAACAGAGTATGATTTTATTACAAGAATAGAGGAGGCAAGATCAGGTCAGGGAGTTAGAAGTGTAAGAGTGAATTATGTTCAGAGCTGAACAGAGCTTTTAACTGAGAACAGTTAAAGAATACCAAGAAACCCATGATCCAAACTGTGTTTCCTCTGGGCACTCAGTAAGCAGTAATTAAATTTCATTGTAATTGAATTGAAATAATCTTAATGGAAAACCATCAAGTGGCCCAGATTGTTTTGTACTTATCACTGTATCTGTTTAATCCTGGGTCTGCTCTCAAAGATTTAGAAATACTAAAACCCAGGGATTATTCTGTTCATTCTCCTTTTCCACCACATATCATCTTTCCAGCAGTACAATGAATAGAAAATATATACTATTATGTAGAAAATAAGAACTTCTACTTCTTGTTTTCAGCAGACCGAATGTCACCCTAACCCCGTTCCAAGAAAGTTAACTTTGAGATCTTACAAAATTCCCCAGTATCCATAAACAATGGATGGCTCTTAAGGGTCCTTGTGATGATGGTCCCACAACCATGGGAAAAAAATTATATTTCAACAAAATATTTCCACTGAAGTTTAGAATATAATTGTACCTGAAGAGTTATGCCTAGTTCCTTTATGACAAATTGTAAAACATTTGTCATCCTGTTTTAAATATTACCTTCTTAAATAGAAAGCTAAGTCAAATATGGATACTTTATGAGATATATGAAGAAACTATTCACTGGATAATGAATTTAAAGTGAAATTTTAATGACACTTACCTGAAAATCAAACAAGACCTTCCTGTAAAATCTTCCCTGGGGCACTGTGTGATCAGCACATATAAAGATCAGCAACCATAGCCCCAGCATTAAACCGAAGCACCCAGCTTTTGAAGTACTCGTCATTCACAGGTAGTGAGACAGGGCACAACAAAAGATCCTTATCATCGTTGGGTGGAAATGTCGTAAAACATGCTGTGTCCATAAGCACGGTCTGTGAGAATAGCGCACTATCTGACCATGAAAATACTGACACTGTCGGTTTGTCTCTAGTACTACCATCCCTCGATCATAAACGCACTCATTCAACAAACAGTTACTGAGGCTGCACTAAGAGCCAGACGCTGAACAGAACAGGTCATTCTCTGTTCTCACAGAGTTAAGCGGGGGTAAAGTAGCAATGAACAGTTAAACAAAAAAATTATAATTAAAAATTGAAATGTAAATGTTATGAAGGTAATAAGCAGTGGGTTAAATGAGAGATACGTGAGAAGGAAGCAGCCCTGAACACAGTCAGGAGAAGGGCACTGCACACATAGAGAAGGCTCCCAATGAGGTTGAGGAGGTCGCGGCCAGATTTTATGGGACCTCTTTTCTATGCAGCTTGGATCCTAACTGCTGCCTAGTGCCAGGAGTTGAGACTAGCCAAGAACACCTCCTGCAGAGCCCAGACTGAGCCAGAGCCTCACTGTCTCCTCTGTGAAAACTCTTCTGCAGCAGATTCAGCTTGACGTCGTGTGTATGCAGGCATGCTTCTGTCGGGCGTGCAGGGGTGCGTCTGAAAGTCCCAGGAGGGTTTTGATTGGCTTGATTTGAGTCATGTGCCCATTCCTAAACCAGTCCTAATGCCAGAAAAAGATGCTTCTCTGATGGCTCAAGTGTGGAGTATTTGTCTACCCCTGGAAGTAGTGGTGATTACTGAAAAAGAGGATTGTGGTTCACGGTGAGAAATCTCAGTTACAAAGAGGATAAGTAACCACTCCCAGTCATGCAACTGCTGAGTTCTGAGTCCGGGGCAGTCTGACTCCAGAGACCTTAGCAGTCCCTTCTGAGCCTGTACAACTTGGCAACACTTGGCTCCTGGTTCACACCTGCCAGGGTGCCTATCAGACTTATAGCTGGGTCTGGGTTTCTGGCAACATCAAAATCAAGACAAAGGGGACTAACATTTACTGGCCACCTACCTTGTTCCAAATACTTTTTGTGTATAAAGTCATTCAATCTTAAAAAACAAAACAAAACAGAAAAAGAAAATGCTTCAAGGTTGGCATCATTGTTTCCAATTTAAACATAAGGAATTAATGCCAGTACAGGTTTAAAAATGAGCCCATAGCCCTCTACCTAGTTCTAGAGACGGGTCCCAGACCTGGATCTGGCAGATTCCAAAACGTGCTCTTAATTAAAACTGCAATTAACTGTACTGTTTTTTCAAGCAAATGGTCATCTGGGTCCATTGAAATTCAGTTATTTATTTTCATTCAATTTCCTCTTTAATAATATCTACATAGAATGTTTTATCTTGGAAATTAGAATATATAGAGATTAATTGAGAGGAATTGAAGCTACACTATGGATTTTCCGTGCTCTTAGCTTGGGCAAATACTTGTGTCCCGCTATTAATAAGGAGTAATATGCA
Organism: Avahi laniger; assembly: GCA_963575035.1. Lineage (NCBI taxonomy): Eukaryota > Metazoa > Chordata > Mammalia > Primates > Indriidae > Avahi > Avahi laniger. Next base: position 22,577 of record CAUYSK010024011.1, on the reverse strand, counting down.
GGGGCGGTTTCCATGCAGTTACTGCATGCTTTTTCATGAAAAGACTGATAAATGTTTCTAGGCACAGCTAAGTGAGGGCAGAGCCTCATCCTTGTCATGGTCCCCAGCCTTGCCCCCTCCCCAATTCTAGACCTGACCCCACCAAGTTACTCTTTCGAAGTAGTTTTGACTTTGCAAGATTCTGCCCCAATTTCCTTAGTCTTTTGCCTCAGGTGACCACAGTAACTTCACATCTATTATATGGCATCTGCTGTCACTGTTGGCATTTGTGTGCATTTGTACACAGTCCCACACGCATCACTCAGCACAGGCCTCTTCTCTGTGAGATCCTGCAGACAGGACTCCTAGTTCGATCCGTGATTCTTTGTTCTTCGCTCTGCCTTCTCAAAGCGGTGATCTCCCTGTGCCCACCAGGCCCTGAAGACAATCTTCCAAGGAAAGCACCTGGGCTCCAGCACCACAAGGTCAGGAACCCTTTTCTGGTCCTCTTCACCCTCCGGTCCATTTTTATCACCAGCCTTGGTAGACATGGGGTCTCTTCTTCTCAGCTCTCGATGTTTCTGTTGTCTTCCTGAATCTTGTGTCTCTGCTCACACCATCCTAGGAAGAGCCATTTCTACCATCCCTTTGGATTTTGACGGGGAGGATTAAGTTCCTTAGGAATAGATGACTTCTTTCTCTGTAGTCGCTTCCTGAATCCCTTTTGAAAAGATCTGTCTTCTTCCACCGCTTCAGGGCAAGGGACAAAAAGATTTGTACTTAATATGCAGACCTTGCAACCAGCCTTCCAACTACTTTTTCTGCAGAAAATCCTTTCAATACCTAAAGTAAAATTCTTTTACTTTTTCATGTTCTTCCCCTTTGCATATAATTTATACATTTTTATCATCACATTATAAATTATGTAATGTACCTTTTAATATATTTAACATAATTACAGTGTACTAAAAGAGCTGATACTGCTCTTTAAGTACCTAAGTTAAACTATAAAATATAGACGTGAATTTGGGAGCTGATAGTAAACACCATTTTCTTCTTATTTTATCATAAGATATTTATAAATGCTCTGATAACATATTGACATATGCTTATAATTAATGTCATTTCCTCCAAAAACGAACTCTCTAAAAATTTAAACATAAGTCCAACAAAATTTCACACTGTGGCTAAAAATAAAAGGAATAGCTTACATTTAATGAGCATTTACTATGTGCCATGTTCTGAACTAAGTTCTTTGCAAACATTATCTCATTTAGTTGCTGAACAACCCTAAAAGACTGGTACTATAATAATAATTGCCAGTGAGCTAGCTGAAGCTCGGATGAGTTAAATACTTTAAATAACTTCAGAGTCTCAGAGCTAGGCCACCATGGAGCTTGGTCATAACTACCATAACCACCACATGATATTGCCTCCCCAAACTAGATAAAGATAAAAACTGTGTGTGTGTGTGTGTGCGTGTGTGTGTGTGTGTTTGTGTGTGTGTCTGAGAGAGAGAGAGGGAGGGATAGAGAGAATGAATCAGAACATAACAAACCACAGGGTCTCACCAGAATAGTTTACTGGAGAGAAACGCTTATTCTGGATTCAAAACACTTACATACAGTAAGCTTAAAAATATGCTGGTATTTTTGTTTTACATAACCCATCATTTATATAGTTGTACGCTGTTACAAAAATTTCTTAAGACAGACTCCTAACAATCAGATTTGTTTCGATTATTTAAATGTGGTCCACGAGAAACAAACAGCAAATGAGTCAGCGAATTCCTTATGTCCAAATTGTGTATTAATGATAAAGTGCCCAGAAAGTTGAATTAAGTTTTTCTATTTTTTTTCAGCCTACAAAATTACCATTGATGCATTGCCACTTCAGAGTGACAAATAGGCAACCACTCTACCCGGATTTCATTGAGAAGAGGGTTGTGATGTTAATAATAGCATTAGCAGTGAGTCACTGGGCAGAAGCAACAGCAGCAGCAGCAATCATGATACTATATTTATTGCATGGGGATGGTGTTATTGAGGCTACAAAACCAGAACACGGCACATTCATCTCATCATTTTGCCATTTATCTGGAAAGAAGTGAATGACTCCTGTTCAGCCCCAGAATAAGTCCAGGAAGCTCTAATTTGTCCCTAGACTGATGGTGCAGTGATAGGGTCTCTTTAATCCCTCTCCCATTTTGCCATTTCAGTTAATACTGGCCCTGGAGAATTTCACCTAAAGTCGCTTATCTAGTAACTGATGGGACCCAGCTAAAAATCAGAACCTCTGACTTTAAAACTTAGAGATATGCAATTGTATACGGCTCTATTAGAATAATTTCAGCTGTCGCTGACGCCAATATCATGAAGTGACATTGGTGGCTTTTTTTTGCATTAATTATTAAACATTTTAGGTATTTTCCATTTTATTGTGTACTCTCTTTCCTTTAGGAGTGTCTAGTTCCGTGTTTTCCGTCCCGCAGATTTATTGAAAAGAGCATAACAACCTAATGAAATTGATTTTATCATAGCCCAATCTTAACTAAAAATTTTAAAAAATAGAATAGACTACTAAGAAATAAAATATCACAATACACTATACACAGCATAGGTAAGCATTATTTGGGGAAAATACTGGAACGGGGTGTGCGTGCGTGCGTGTGTGTGTGTGTGTGTGTGTGTGTGTGTATACACACACACATACATATATATATATATAAAGAGAGAGAGAGAGAGTTTTCTAGGGCTGCCGTAACAAAGTATTACTATTACAAACTGAGTGGTGTTGGCCGGGCCATGTTCTCTCTCAAGACTCTAGAGGAGAATCCTTCCTTGCCACTTTCTGGCTTCTGAGGGTTGCCGGAAATCCTTGATTTTTCTTGGCTTGCAGCTGTATAACTCCAACCTCTGTTCCCATCTTCACATGGCCTTCTTCCTCGTGTGTACGTCTGCCTCTGTGTCTCTTTTCCTCTTCTTTTAAGGACAACAATCATATTAGATTAAGGGTCCACCCTATTCCAATATGACTGCATCTTAACTAATTATATCTGCAACAACCCTATTTTCAAATAAATTCCAGGTGAATTTCAAATTCAAATAGATTCCAGGTGAATGTGCATTTTGGGGAGACACTATTGAATTCAGTTAAAAAAATTCATATATATATAAAATATATGTGTGTCTGAATACTGAGTCAATAAAAAAATATATTTCTTCCTGTGGGTCATGATCACAAACATGAAATCCTTTGATTCTAGTTGGAAGGGGCATGGGATCCCCTCATCACAATACCAGCAAACTGCTGCAACATGCACTGAACACGTTAAGTCCCAAGTGGGTGCCAAGTAGACAAGTGACCTGAGCCATGTGTAGGCTCAACACAACACCCACTCTCACGCTTATTTGACAATAGATATGTAGTTGTTTGGATCAGTGAGTGGAAGTCATCATAAAATTATGGAAACAGATGGAAATTACTCTCATGATATCAGTGAACATCACAAACAGTAATTATTTTGTAGCCACTTCAGTGATCTCAAGCCCAATTTGCATTAGTAACCTACAATGGAGTTTCTTAAACACACTGATAATACTTCAAGGACTTTGAAGATAAAGTTAGTCATAAAGTGAAAATCGAAGGCTTCAATTGTACATCATTATGAAATTCACACAACCAAGGACTAGAAACTCACTGTAAAAAGTAAGTTTCAAGGATATGATGAGCAAACCCCTGGGTTTCTTTTTTAAAATCTCTTTCACGCCAATGTATCAAAAGTTTTCCTAAGCTAAAAACTATTTTCTTTTGTAATTGAGATTTTATTGGTTGTATTGAGGATCAGTGCAGACATTTCAATTTGTACACAATTCTTAACATACATACCCAAAATCTAAAGAGCCACTTATTGTTAATTCTTTTTTAAACAGTTATTCTAGTGACTTTTCCAGCTTAAAGTTTAGAGGCAAATTTTCCTTAAGAGGGTATCAAGTACCAGTATCTTCAAATGTTAATAAGCTGTTACATAAGTCTCACCAATTCACAATTTGTTATCATGAATACTACACACTCAAATTTTCAATCTTTCACGGTGCATTAACAAAGTTATTAGGAGAACAGGACTACCACGACCAAAGATGTTACAGAGTGCACACAACTCTAACAGGGAGAGCCATAATCAAGGAATGGTTTTCTTTGGGAAACAATTCTACTAAACACATGAAAATAGAAGTAATTTTAAATGTTCGAGACATTAAACGCAGGACTGTGGCTCCATGTTTAGTATGCTTTGTATTACAGGTTATAAAAACTAACCCCCCTCTATGGAATGTTAAGCTGACACCCAAGACAGTCAAAGCCTCCCATAATTCTATATTCCACACTATTTTCTGGTTGTACCAAAGGAAAAAAAAAAAAACAACCAGCGAATGATTTCACCTCTTAATAAAAAAAAGCATTTACACTTAAAAAATGGGATGAGATGGGATTCCCTCCTTCTTAAAAATATTTCTAGAGCTACTAAAAAACTTGTATTTACAAAATAGTTGATAAAAATATTCCTCTGGATTGTACAAGAAGGGAGACAGGGACCACTGATAAGACACGGTGTGTGATATTCATCGGACGTGGCTTCTTTCTCTCCTGCTTCCTCAGAGGCTGGACTCTTAGTTTTATTTTCTCCATTTTCTGCAGGTAAATCCTTGGTTTCTCGGTTAGCCACTTTCGCCTGTTTTCCCTTTGCTTCCCTTTTCCCTTGTGGTTGCACTTTTTTGCCTGAAGATTTATCCTTTGCTGCTGCCTTTTTTGTCTTTGTTTCCACTTTTGCAGGAGCAGGTTTAGCTGACAACTATGACCATCTTCTCTTGGGCTCTTCCTTCCCCACGCCTTCGCTGAGCTGACCTTCCTCTAGGGCACCTTGGCAGCAGGGAGGGCATGTGCCAAGTGCCTGCGGGGCCGTGGTGCACAGAGAGCCCCAAATTTTGAATACATTGCTGATACAGTTAGAAGTTCATTGGGAAAGAGCTGAAGCAAATATATTATAGTAAAATGATAACACTCCCTTTGGTTAGGTAGAACACGAACACTTCTCATAATATTCTCCATGTTTTCCTATATATTAAAAACGTTTTTTTCTTTCTCTTTTTAAAAAACAAGTTGCACCAAATAATATCATTTTGTTTATTCAGCCTCGAAGCCTCAAACAGTGGTTGCCAGGTTCCATTTTTAGAACACCTGACATCCTTCTGCAGACACCTGTGCAAGCTCCTTCTAACCTGTCCTCACGCCTTTGGGCGTCACACTCAGTCTTAGGCCTCGAGTCCCCATTGTGGAGTGGCGTCCAGGGAGGTCCTGGATCCCCCCCTCTAGCTACTCTGGTTAGTCCTCATGGTCTCAGAATGTCTTCAGGACCAGCTCTTGAGAAGGCCCAAGAGAGCTAGTGGGGGCAAGGGAGGCAGGTGGGGCCTGGTGCTGGGAACATGTAAAAGGCCAGCTTCCATGTATGACAGTGGGCTATGATAGTGGTTTTCAAACTACATTTTGCTCCACAACCTTAAAAAATTTATTATAATTTTAAATACTTGCAATGGATATAATTTCCAGTGTGCATTGTCCTTTTCAAAGTTGGCAATGGAGGACAGGCACAGTGGCTCACACCTGTAATCCCAGCACTTTGGAAGGCCAAAGTGGGAGGATTGCTTAAGGCCAGGAGTTTGAGGCTACAGCTGCAGTGAGCTGTGATCGGGCACTGCACTCCAGCGTGGGCGACAGAGTGAGACCCTGTCTCTAAAAAAAAGTAGTCAATGGAATCTAAATATCCTAGCAGTTTAATACCAACAAGTATCTTTTTTTAAAAGATCTGAGCAAGAAGTTCCTTTTAGCAGTCAAAATTTTACTTTGTCTCTTGCTAATTCTATTCTACTGTCCACATAAATTTATCCAAATGTGTAGTACAATTCTATGCTTGAAAATCTTTTATAGATCACCATATTATATTATGTGCATGATTGTGTATATACATTGAAAATTTTTAAATTTATGCACTCATAATGCTCTAGCCCTTAACATTTTCTATCATTACAATTACTAGTACACAGCTGATCAAAACAGCCTTAGTATACTGACACTTTTGACAGATAATTATCAAACAAAAAAGCAATTTTTGGTTGAAAGTATAGCTCTTAATGAAATAAATGATGCTTGTTTCTTAAAAATTAGTGCATATATCTACGCATAAATATTACTTATCACTAATATGAAAATGATTTGGCATTTTTTCATTTTATAAATGTAAAGATTAAGAAGTCTTGCTTACATAAATAAATATATGGGTATAGAAAAAGTTTTGCTGAAACGAAGTCACTCAATTTCTTTGAACTCTTTCTAAATTTTATGTCAAAAATCACCTAGTGATTTGTCATAACATTATTTTTCATGTTCTATAAAATGACAACTTGATTAGGCTTCTCTTCAATTTTGTTGGAAGAAAAGAATTGGAAACCACCTGGCTTGCAAAAGAATATTTTTTCTCTAAGAAAGCTTGCCAAGACTTATCAAATGACTATTAATTATATATGTTACTTTTTACTTACAGTATTTTCTAAAGTAAGATATATTCAAAGGGGTTGGGAAAATAAGAATTTTTCATTTTAAGTTACTTTAGCCAACTCAAAATTTTTAACAAAATTATTTTTATCTTACCACGTTTTTAATCTGTTGAGTGTCAAAATTTTGTTGAGCTAAGACAACAGATTTAACTCTTTGAATCTGTGGAAAATGTTCACCATCTAACCTAAGTGGCAAAGACAGTCATATCAGGCTTATTTTCTTCGGAAAACTCTGACTTTAGTTTCCAATTCAAGAAAATATGCTAACATTGATTTTAAGGAACATTATGAAAACTATTGAAAAATAAATTATAAAGCACATTTCATAAAATAGATTGCTAAAAGTAGTAAAGTCAAGATTAAAATTATGTAGAGATAAAAGAACTAATTTTCCTATTTTTATAGTAAGTTATAAAACAAGAACATAATGCTGTTTCTTATAACAAATCTATAATTAAGTGATGTAATATAAAATTCTTACTGAGTGGAGGTCAATTTTCCTCCTTAAAGTGGGAGAAGGGTTTGGGGACAGTGGGTCAGAATAAATGACCTTCACAAACATGGTGGCCAACTCTCAGATCCATTTAAGTAAGAGTATATACAGGATTTGAGAATCTAGAAATTTATTCTCTTAAAATTATCTCTGCTCACACCTGGGAAAGTTTTCACGTACCCACAGGAGTACTCCAGTTTGAAGACTGCTGCTATCAAGAACCAAATCACCAACCTGCTTTGACACCTAAAAAAACCAGGCACATAATGAGTAACGATTATTATTACGCTGAGACGGGCCAGCTGTCATTTATAGGCCAAGGATCCCCCAAATTATCATCAGTCATGCTTCTTCAACTGAATATCTCAGCTGGATGACTCACAGTAACCCCAAACACAGCTGAATCCATAACCGAATCGTCGCCTTTCCGCTCCTGCTGCTCCTCCTGCATTTCCTGTGTCAGAGAAGAAAACTAGCATCTACCTAAGTGTGGAAAACACTTTCGTTGTCCATTCAATATCCATTCTTCACTAATAGAACTACTATTTCATTCAGAAAGGCAATCTACCTAGCTGTAAAACTTTCCTGCAAACATATACAATTCCTATTTTTAAAAGATAATAAAGCAAACAAATAAAGACACTTGTATAAGAAAGGACCTCCCTATGTCTCTTGCAACTAGGATAGCTGTACAAACACTATTCTGGCTAATGCATATTAAAGCTTCTTCTTTTTCCTTTTTTTTTGTTTAAGAGACAGTGTCTTGCTCTGTTGCCCAGGGTGGAGTACAGTGGTGTGATCATAGCTCGCTGCAGCCTGGAACTCCAGGGCTCAAGCAATCCTCCCACCTCGGCCTCCCAGAGTGCTAAGATTACAGGCGTGAGCCACTGCGCCCAGCCTGAGTGGATAGTTTTAAGGGAATTGTACTCTTACTTAAAATTGATCTGCCTGAGAACTGGCCACCATGTTTATAAAGGTTCTTCATTCTGACACTCACTTTCCCAAAAGTTCTTCACTCACTTTAAGGAGAAAGACCTCCACTCAGCCAGAATTTCATATTACATTACTTAACACACTAACTGCCATGTGAGTTGTATTTAACTCACATTAGTTTTGAGCCCAGGGCCTCATGAAACATATGTTACTCACAGGTGTCTTTACCTTGGGAGCCATAATGTGCACGAAACTCACACTGCCATGCTGTAACATACATGTTAGGTGATGGGTGGCCCCCTGGGCAAAACCCTGCAATTGGTTTGTGAAAATCTTACTTATTGATGTTCTTTTTTTTTTTTTTTGAGACAGAGTCTGGCTCTGTTGCCTGGGCTAGAGTGCCATGGCATCAGCCTAGCTCACAGCAACCTCAAATGCCTGGTCTCAAGCAATCCTCCTGCCTCAGCCTCCTGAGTAGCTGGGACTACAGGCACACGCCACCACGCCCAGCTATTTTTTTCTATTTTTAGTAAAGATGGGGTCTTGCTCTTGCTCAGGCTGGTATTGAACTCCTGAGCTCAAGCGGTCCTCCTGCCTCAGCCTCCTAGAGTGCTAGGATGTTCTTATTGTTACAATTAATATTGACAATTTAACTGCATATAACTCACACACAGAAAACAATAAAAAATAACAAATTTTTCATTAAATTAGAAAGGTTCATTTTGTTGTCTAAGTTTTTATTCTATTTTAATAATAAAACACCATGGCCCCAAAGAAAAAAATTTTTTTTCTAGTGTGGTAGTCAATGTGTTAATTACAGATCTATATTACTTAAGATATGTGAAACTTTATGAACCTACTAATTTCATGAATTTATAAATACATGACAATACATATATTAATTTTAACCTAAACGATACCATAAATTAACCCCATTCCGGCTGAGATAACTGTGGATTTCATAGCTTTGCTGTGTTAAAAATAAAATCAGATCAAATTTAAAAATTTGGGGAAAGTACCTATTCAAATATTCCCCTTATCATATAGTTCATTGTCATTAACAGAGAACATTTTCTATCACTGGCACAATTTCACTTGGAAATCACGTGTAGTGTACACATACAGTTTGAATGTTTGGTTTATTAGAATTTCTTGTAAAAGACAACTCTCGCAAAAAATATTGTCCTGTTTTCCTTACATGTTTTCCCCCTTCATGGCTTTCTTTGCTTTGTTGAACAATAATAAATGAAAACAATTTAAAAATTGTATTGTCCATACAAAAGAACAGTTGAAGAACTGGGAGACCTCAAATTGAATATAGTAAGAAGCCCCACTCACAGCAGATACAGAACAGATATAAAGCTTAATGTAGGAAGTATTTTGACCTTTTTTAATTGGCTGTTATACATAAACATTCTTTTTCAGGCAAGCAGAGCTGCTTAAGCTGATTTGTCTGTAGCTAATTGGTTCAATTTCACTGAATCATGTTGATAAGGGTGTAAAGCTTACATTTTGTGTTCTGTTTATGATTAGAGCTAGCATTTTGGGAAAATCAGGGGGGACTTAAATTTTGGCTACATGGCTATGGGTAAATGGCCTTAGGTATATCTAAACTGTGGCCTCCGATTTTTATTTTTCTTTAACGGCTGAAATTAATGTTTTCATAGAAGCTAATGGTAAGATATAATCAGCCCAGTAATTTCTAAAAATAGCCTGTTAGACTAGTGTCATTATTTTGTATGTCTTATTAGCACTGCTGTTAATTTTTTATAGCGAATGGTGCCTGGGTGGTTACCTGTCTATTAATTTGCTTTATGTAGGGTCTAACCACAGCTCCATCAATATGTCAGCATTTAATAAACATCTAGGGATGATAATTGTATACTAACAATGTCAATCGTCCATTTAATCATTACAGTATAGAAAGCATCATGCTTTATGTGTGGACTGTGTACTCAGAGTTGAGAAGAGATAATGATGCCCAGATTTTTGTTTGACTCTATTAAAATAAACACTGAGTTTGAAACATCTGGCTAGTCTTTGTTTTTCTATAATATACAATGATTAGTAACTAGTTTTAAAGGCTCTTTCTATAATGCCTAAACCCAGTATGATGTACCAATAAGACAAGAAGATGGGACTTGAAACCTATTTCCTTAGTTTGCTGGATATTTATTTTTAATTAACATATAATTCATGTAATTGTAACACACCTGCAAAAAGGGATGGGGACAATGCTCCAAGAGTGTGGTATAATATATATAAAGAGGATAAAGGCATCTGCCCTTGCCCCTCAGCACAAACAGTATGAAACTGAGTCTCATCAAGTTGCTTTAGAAGGGTTTTTTCTTCCAATGCTATACAAGACTTTCTCTTCCTCCTTCTTTCTTCCAAAGAGGGTCACAGCCCAGTGTCCTCTTTGCCATCATGAAAGTGGGGGAAAAATGGGAGGAAGAAATAGAATGAAGTGGACCAGAAAGGAAGATGGGCCAAGAAAGGGGAAAAAGAAAGAATCCTCCCTTTGACAAATCTTTCTCCCCATTCACCATTTTTATGAAGAGACATGACTCTCAAAGAGTGAGAAAGGGCTGGAAAAGGAAGGGAAACTGCTCCAGGCTCCCCCTCTCCTACCTTATCTTTCAGGCCCGAATCCCAGAGGCCCTGCTCCAAACGCTACCCCAGAGCCCTGGCCGCCCAGCCTTGCGCCACCCAAGTGTCAAACTGCATCAGGAGGGAGGCAGGGAGACTGGCTCTCACTGCCCTGTTGGTGAGAAAACTTGCAGCCAGCATGATAGGAAGGAGGCTCAACAGTGACAGAGAAGGAGAGGGAGAGGGAGAAAAAGGAGATGGAGAGGGAAGGGAAAAGAGAAAGGAAAAAGGAAGGAAGGAAGGGGCGCAGGAAAGTAATTTTCAATGTTGGGAATCAGTTGGAGTCCAAGTGGGTCCTTGGCTTGGCACAAGGAAGAATTCAGAAGCAAGCTGATCATGTAAAGCGAAAGCAAGTTTTATTTAGAAAATGTAAAAGATCTACTCCACAGACAGAGCAGAGGCTCGTTCCCCCTGCTGAGAACAGTACCTTTGTGGTTTTCGATTTTTTTTGTTTTTCAATTTAAGCACTGTCTTAACCATAGGCTAAGCAGGGGAGGAATATTCATGTTAATTCTTGGAAAGGGGAGATAATTTCCTAAAACCAAGAACCCTCCCCTTTCTTTACTTTATAAGGTCCCTCCCTCCCAGAACTGTCATGGTGTTGGTGGAAGTTTCTTTCAGCATGCTAATGTATTACAACTAGCATATTAATATAATGAGCTGCAAGGTTAAGCAGCAGCCAATTTCCTTGCCATCTTGATTTTGACCAGTCTTAACTTGTTCTATCACCACATCCTGACTTTGATCAGGGTGGTTAGGGGCTTTGTGACTCTGTGTTAAGCAGTGCCTGCTGGTTCCCTGTCTCAGAAAGAAGGAAGGAAGGAAGGAAGGAGGAAGAGAGAAAGGAAGAGAGGCAGGCAGATGGGCAGGGAAGGGAAGGAAGGACAGGAATCCCCAGTGGTTAGGGAATTAGGCCTTCTTCTTCCAACCACTGTAGGAAAGAATTTGGCAACTCATGTGCTGGCCGGCACGTGTCCCTTAGAGCAGGAGCTACTATATAGGCTATATCATCTTGGCTGGCAGGAAGATAGAAGTAAAGGCCTTAAAGCCCAATGGTACACACCGGATCTGTGACAGTAGCCCTAGCAAGGTGACAGCTACAAGCTCTCTGTGACAGAGGTCACAAGTCAAATGCCTACAGGACCAGGCTGGTAACATGACAGTGAAGCCGGCCAGGGGGTGGTTCTGGTGACCTGGGGAGCCCAAGCTACTGCTGTCATTACCCTCGGCCTGCCAGATCTCCTGTTTCATTTTTTAAGAGAATCCAGGAGTCTATGTTTTTTTGAGAAATCTTATTTTTACATGTCAACAAATAATTCTTATTGTTTTTAAGCATATGGATCAAAATGAAGTAGATCTGTGGGCCAGATGTAATCCATAGGTCCATTCGCCTGTTAAACATTTTTTTTCTGTTCGTATAACTTTGTGGCAAAAGCACCAGATTACCCACTTCTGATATTTTCAGAAAGTCTGGGAAAGGGGAAGAGGTAATCAGGAAATTAATTATGAAAATAATTACCTAAGGAAATTGTCAAAATTACACAAATGGAGCTACTATCTAGGTTTTTGTGCATACCTGGGAAAGTAATAACCATCATTTATAACATTATATGGGGAAAAACACATTTCAAACTTCTAATAACAATAACGAAAAGAAACAAGTTTTTAGAATTCAACCCCTTCATTGACTGAAGGATGTTTTTATATCTAGTATTTCGATAAGAGAGAGTTTTCTATGAGATATGATCTAACAAGATTTTTGGAGAATTCCTGAAGACTTAGCTAGCTATCTGATGTTCTTGATATAACATAAATATCTGGTCTCCCTTATAACTAAGATACTTCAGCCAAGATTAGTATCATTGCCTGTGGCCCATGCAACACTAAACCATAAGATCAAATATCACTTGGAACAGGACATAAATACCGTCCAGAAGATTGATATGTTCTGACTAAATATATAGTCAGGGCCATTTCAGCTGAGTACAAAGCTATCTTTAAGCAGGATTTATAGATACTGTGTTGGTTAATTTTGTGTGTCAACATGGCTAGACTATGGTACCCAAATAGATCTTGCTGTGAAGGTATTTTTTAGATGCTATTCATATTTATAATCATTTGGCTTTAAATAAAGAGATTGCCTTCCATGATGTATATGGGTCTCATCCAATCAGTTGAAGGCCTTAAGATCAAAAAAAAAAAAAAAATGGGGTTTCCCAGGGAAGAAGAAATTCCGCCTTAAAATTATTAGAATTCCTGCCTGAGTTTCCAGCCTGCATGTCTGCCCTAGAAATTTCAGACTTACCAGCCCCCACAATCACATGAGCCAATTATATATATATAATCTTACTGGTACCCTTTCCTCCCATCAGTCTCTCCCAACTGTTCAGCAGTTCTACTCGAAAACATCATTTCTTTAGTGTAAGACTTTTATCTCTGATAAAATGCAAATATGATAAAGTTATCACTCTATCATGTGGTTGTTTTCATGTTGTATTAGAAGTCCTAATTCTACCATTGGCTGTATCTCTTAGTCCACAGGGAAATAAGAGCAAAGGAACTAATATTCAACAGACACTTCTTATACTTTAATCAACAAACCTCTGAAGTAAGTATTATTTTTGTTATTATTTCCATTGTTACAGAGAAGAAAACCATCTCTAGTGAACATATCTTATATGTACAGCTTGATGAATCTTCACAGTCCAAGCACACTTGTGTAGCCAGCACCTAGATCAAAAAACAGAACGTAGGCTGGGTAAGGTGACCCATGCCCATAATCCTAGCACTCTGGGAGGCCAAGGCAGGAGGATCACTTGAGGTCAGAAGTTCAAGACCAGCCTGAGCAAGAGCGAGACCCCCGTCTCTACTAAAAATAGAAAAACTAGCCCAGCATCGCGGTACATGCCTGTAGTCCCAGTTACTCAGGAAATTGAGGCAGGAGGATCGCTTGAGCCCAGGAGTTTGAGGTTGCTGTGAGATAGGCTGATGCCATGGCACTCTACTCAGGACAACAGAGCAAGACTCTGTCTCAAAAAAGAAAAACAAAGAAAGAAATAGAACATAAGCATCACTCCAAAAGTGTCTCTGAGTATTACATTGTATATATGTGCATATAAACATGTATGTGTGCATGTATATGAATGTATGTCTATGCATGTATATGTACATACAAACACATAAAACCTGCATCTTAATAAGATCCTCAGATGTATGGTAGCTACTACCCAGATCAAGATATAGAACATTTTCAGCACCCAAAACTTAAGGCCTCCCTTAAGTCACTTCTAGTCACTGTCTCTTCCTGAAGGTATCCGTGATCCTGACTTCAACAGCAAAGGTTGAGTTATGCTTGTTTTTATATTCTATATTAAATGAACTCATACAATGTACGCTATTTTGGATCTAGCTTCTTTCCTTCAAACTTTATTATTGTAAGATTCACCCACGTTGCTAACATAAAATTGCAGTTCATTAATGTCAGATTCAGAGATTGTAAAGCATCACTTAAATCGTATAAATTATTTGACCACAATCACACACACACAGTTACAGAACGCAGCAGAGCCATGATTCAAACCGAGGAGTGTCCATTCCAAAGCCCATGCCTTTTTTCTGCTGTACCAATGTTTCCAAAAGTAGTATATGTGAAATAATTTTATGTGGTACATGGGTCAAGAGTAATAGTTATGCTTTTATTTTAATGTGAATTAAGAAAAAATAACTAGCATATCAAGCTTTTAATAGAAGTTCCTTTTTAAAAATAGATATCATTCAAAATCTAAATATATGTCTACCCTCTGACCCAACAATCTTCTCCTATGTACATATCCACCAAAAAATAAACATAAGTACGAGTTTCTTTCATAATAGTTCAACTGTAAACAGCCTGAATATCCATCAGCAATAGAATGTATAAATAAATAATGGAATGCAACATATTAACAACAACAAAAAAACCCAGCAAACTACTGCTATGTCCAACAACATGGACAAACCTCTCAGACATCATGATGAGCAAGGATGGCAAACAGAAAAGAATACATGCTGTAAGTTTCCATTTTTACAGAGTTCAAGAAGAAGCAAAACTAATGTGTGATGACAGATGTCAGAACAGCGGTTATTTGAGGGGGTGGTATTCACAGGGAAGGGGCACAAGGGAGCATTCTGGGGCTAGAAGTGTTTTCTGTCTTGATATGGGTGGTAGTCATCTGTGTGTGTTTGTGTATGTGTGTGTGTGTGTGTGTGTGTGTGTGTGTGTGTATGTGGTGTAAATATTCACGGAGCTGGATACATAGACTTATGCACATTATCAAATATTCTAGAAAAATCAATACAATTTGAAATAAATAAATGTATTTTTATTCTTAAAAAGTGAGTCTATTCAATCAAAAATTTTTAATTAAGAATAATTCCAGTGTTCCATGAATATCGTTAAGAACCAGGAAGGTGGGAGTGACTTTATAAAAGACATTTGGCACATGTCGTCCGTGGCAGCCTCTAGCAACAACAGTGTCTGAGGCAGGGAAAGGAGAGACAGACTCAGTTCTCAAAGTGTCGTCCAGGGGCCAGCAGTGTTGGCATCGCCTAGGAGATTTTTAGACCTGCAGTATCCTGTGGCTCACTCCAAACCTACTGAAATAGAATCTGCATTTTACAAAATCCTCAGGTAATTCACAGGCCCTGGATGGAAAACAAAAGCACTGATAGGGACAACAGTAAAACTCATTGTTTCACATGCATCGACTTTATCTTCCTAACTAGATTGCAAACTTCTTGAGGACAGGGTAGAAGAGTGGTGGGGAGTTCAGATCCCCAGTTATGCTGCTTCCCAGCAGAGTAACTTTGGGGAGTTAATAGATTGATTCCCTTAGCCTCAGAATATAAAGTGGGAATAATAAAAACATAATTTTTTTTTATACAGGGTCTCACTATGTCACCCAGACTGGAGGACAGTGTCATGATCATAGCTCACTGTAGCCTTGAATTCCTGGGCTCAAGTGATCCTCCTGCCTCAGACTCCTGAATAGTTGGGACTACAGGCATGTGCCACCACTCCTGGCTAATTTTTCCATTTTTTGCAGAGAGGGAATCTAGCTCTTGCTTAAGCTGGTCTCGAACTCCTGGCCTCAAGTGATCCTCCCACCTTGGCCTCTCAAAGTGCTAGGATTACAGGCCTGAGCCACCACCCACAACCGTAACACTATTATTATTCACATGTACTTCTTGGGTGTTATAAAGATTGAATAAAATAATGTATATAAAGTGTTTAATACATTGCCAAGTGTACAGTAAAAGATTAATAAATGTTAGCTATTATTATTACATTCATCCGTGGTGAATGAGGTGAAGAGCATTTGTTCATGTAGTCAATAAATTTTATTTATCACCTACTATGTGCCTGGCATTGTTTTAAACACAGTAGGGACAAGTTTGAGCAAAACAGACCCCAAACAGCCCTGCGTTGTTGGGGATCCTGTTCTGGTGTGAAGGATGGTAATTGTGTAGCAGATGAGACACTCAGGAAAGGAATACAGGAGACTGTCAGGAAAATCTCCTAATTGAGTCCTGAGGTATCTGGCAGCACTGTGTACTGATTTTTCCTCCCAGATGGGCTGTGACCACCGTTAGTAAAAGGAGTATGCCAAGATCTTTTCACACCTTCCTGGGAGACAGACTGCACCAATGAATGAGAAAATGTAGCACCTGCAAATCTCTTGCTTAAAAAATTCTTTTTAAGGAAATTTTTCTTGTCCTTTTGATATTTGTGTCTCTATAAATAAACTGGGAAGAAACGTCTCCATTTGTGTCTAAAATAATGTTAGAATGTCCCATGGGCCCATGATTTCTGCTCCAGGGAGGTGACAACCGGGCTTGTCCTCCTCCCTCACAGCCGGAACAGTTGCCCAGGAGGGCAAAACTGCTCTGTGTCCACCCTCTCTCTAAATGGGCCCCACCTGCCCTGGGATGCAGGCCCGTCACAGCTCTCTACTCTCGGCAGGGGGCCAAAAGCAATGCAGGTAATACTTGAATATTTAGCCTTTGATCTGATGAGAATAAAATAAGAAACCCTCTGACAGTCCTCTGTCTCTTGGTAGTCTTCAACATTTCTCTTGTCGTACTTGAAAGAAACCCACAGTCTAGCCCCAAATGGAAAGCCATCTTGGATTTTGGCAGATCTTAAAAGAGAGGCTAGTAAGTCGCTTTGGGGGGTCTTTTTCTAGTCTTTCCCTTTCTCCCCCCTCTCCCATTACATAAGTCGCTCATAGGAAGCCCCTGAGAACAGCCGAACCTGCTCAGAACAACACTCCCCACCTCAGACCTTCATTCCCAGCCTTCGGGTCCCTCTCTTCTTATGTTGTGCCTTTTAGATTTGGGTTGGGTCAGGTCCTGTAGACATGTAGGGAGACATGCATTCCAGTCAAGCCTGGAATATAAATAATCCAGGGTCACCTATGTTTTTGCCTCACTAACGATCTAGAATTCTGGACTAGAATCCTGGATTCAAGTAGGCTCCGGTGTCAGATTCTCTCACTTGTAGGGATTGATATCTTCAACCTAACTAGATCAATTTGGAATTTCTCATCTACCCAGATCCTGACCACTTCCTAGAAACCCAAGCAGCAAGGGTGTTTGCTTCCTTAGTCCTAGGCTTACCAGCTCCTTGCTCGCTCTCTTTTCCTTCTGTCTGATGCTGTCTATCAGCATACTTCGTAACCAAGTCTTTCTGAATCATGACACCTACACTTCCAGGTACTTCATGACAGAAGCGAAGTTGAGACTCTTATTATAACCTAATAATTTTCAAGGGAATTTTGGCCCTTTGGGCCATCTTTCTTAATGTCACCTAAATACAAGAAGTAGATATCCTTTGTTAAAAATTGTATCAAACCATTTGCTTAAACATTGTGTCTCAAACTTTTGGACCCTAGTTCATTTAAGTGAGGAAAGTGACCTCAAGCACCCCTACATCTCATTTTTCATGAGGAAAAGAACTAAGTGATAAAAATAAACTATCACTCCATAAGCAAATACCAAGGGTCTTACATATATTATACATGTGCTCTAGCAATAGAGTATGGATTATTCATATCTCAAGGTCTAGTTTTGGGAAATATTGGGCAAAAAAATACCATCACTGCAAATATGTGTCACTATTCGCAAATGTTCTAATCAAACAACCAACACATTTATAATAATGAAGCTAAGTTCACAGTCATTAAATAGCCAGAATAGCAACAATTAAAAATCATGACCATTTCGAGAAAACATTGATGATAAACTGTTACCAAAAAAGTATGGGAATTCCAACCATTATCATGTGCATATACAATACAAGCTCCGCAACATAGACATATGTGGTATTGAGCATCAACCAGACTTGTCAGTAGGCTACTGAATTAGGTTCTTCATCAACTCCAATAGCACCTTAATTTTAGTTTATAAATAGCTAAGTTTAACAGCCTTCGGTTCTCTCACTAGGTTACTAGTGAGGATCTCTTGGCCCTAGGTAATATGAAAGTCGCTTGACTCGAAACACCAAAGAAATACCTGGCATGTTTAGATCAGTTTTGGGCTCCTCAGCAGGACCCTACAATGGACCCCATTTTGAAAACTGTAGTACTGACCCAGGATAGGCAAACTGTTCCTTGAGACCATCTATTGCTCTGCTCTTCCTTTTCTGATGTCTCTGCCCCACACCCTCTACATAGGCTCCCCCTTCTCAATTTTACTGTCTAGTCCTCTTGTTATTCCCTCTCTCTCGACCCAGAGTTTGAGGCCTCTCTAAACCTCCACCTTTATCCAAATGTACCATCCCTTACTCTTATTCTTTAATTACCGAGAGAGTGTTCCACTCAAGAACAGCCTCATCAGCCAGGCCTATCCATCATGGACCCCTCTGTCAGCCACAGCTGCTGACAGCTGCCGTCCTATCTCCTCCTGCAGCACAAGCTCCTGCGTGCGTGGAGCTCTAGTTCCCTGAGATGCACAAACCTAAGGCTAGATTGTTCTGGATTCATCCCCAAACTTTTCGCTTTTGGCATAGCCTCGCAAAGGCTCATTTTTATTTCTCTAATTATGAAACATACTCTAAAAATCCAGCAATGAAATGAAGAGTTTGTTATTTCACAAGATACAGCAGCCATGTGTTACCTTTCTGTAAAAAAAGTACTCATTTATCATCCAAATACTGTAGAATAAAAGCTGCCAAAACACTAATTAAAAAAAAAAACTATAGCGCTCCCTTCAATCAAAGAAATATAATTGCCAATTTGTATGCTCTCTTTTTATTTTAAGCTATAAGTAACCATGGTACATGAGCTTCTGATGCTCAGAACAGCAACCAAGCTCTTCTAAATTCATTCATTCAACACCTCTTTATTAAACACCTACTATGTGCCGGCAATGTTGTAGTCACTGGAGATTCATTAGGAAACAAAAAGACAAAATCTCTGTAGGATGGACAAAGGTATCATGAGTTATGGAAGGCAGAGATTTGGCCCTCAAACAAAAATCCACTAAAGGAGAAACATCAACTATAAATTTGTGTCTGGATTTAGTCCTGTGACTTTCAGTAACCTCTGTTTCTTGCCCTTGTTAGACCTTGGCCAGTGACCGCTTTCTCATAAGTCATCCTCGATGTTCAGGTTCCTTTCAGTACTTCATGAAACAAATAATGGTAACAGAGAAGTGGGGGCAAGGGAAACATTCATAACGGAAACATCTGTACCTCCATAATATGCTGAAATAAAAAAAAAAACAAATAATGGTAACAATTACAACACCAAGAACAATGTCCCTGCCAAGACAAATAATAATAGCAACAACTAACATTTATTGAGCAATTACTATACTTCAGACATTTAATCCTCACGATAATCCTAAGAGTTAGAATTCTCAGAAAAAACTGGCTTTGTACAAGAAAAAAATTTATTATTATTTTCCTCACCTTACAGATAAGAAAAGACGAAGTCTTAGAGGTTATTAGATTTGCCCACCATTCCAAGCCAAGAATCTATTTCCTCGATCTGCTGAATGCCTACTGGCTCCTATGGTAGGGTTCTGAACTCTGTGGTTGACTCCAGCTCCAAAAAATACCTCATCTTTTTGATGGGCCCTTTGTGCTAGTACTAGATGGTTCTCTCTGCAGCCAGCTATCAGTAAGCTCCTTTTCTGCTGATTATATCAACAGACAATAAATATTGAATATATGTGTAGACTATTCACTATTCTAATCAAATGGTACACTCCACAAAGTTAATTTGGTACCCACTTAAGGAGACACATAATTGTTATTAAACTGCATGGCAATTAGATAAAGCTATTCCAATAAATTCCAATTATCAACCCCCAAATCATTGTCTTGTGTTTTTATTACTAGTTTTTTAATTTTGCAAGATCTATCATTTCTTGCTGTGATGTGCTATTTCTTCTCCTTTTCTGCCCACACTTCCTCTTCTTGTTTCTTCAGAACACATTCGTGTGAAATGAAATACAATGAACATAGACTGTATTCCCTAATAGTCTAAATCCCACATTCCTCAATGATGAGAGTTTCTGGGCTTCTCCTGGCATACCCCACCTTCTCTCCTGATCCTCATCTCTGTCTGGATTCCCCGGAGGCTGAGGGATGGAAAGATAGCCGAAGTCAGACAAAGCTTGCCTTAGGGTTACAGATGCACAGTGTGCTGGAGAGTCACTATGACAGTGATCTGCACCACAGGTGACGCAAAGTGGAGCTAAAAATGAACTCTGGATTCTCTGCATTTGTGATCTGGGAGTTTTAAAGCAAAAAGATTAGAGAAAACAATTTAGAACTAAGGAAAAGAGAAAGGTTTTCCAGCTAAATATGACAAATCAATCAGCTTTTTAATATTCTCTTATTCCTGAATCCATTCTTAATGAAAGCAAATAAATGAAGAAAGTCACAAATTCACGAAGACAAAGAGAATATAAGAGGAGGCAATAACTGATGAGCAACACTGATTATCTTTTGGAGGTTGGAAAACAAATGGAAGAGTAGTAGCAGACTGGAGAAAGCTGCCGCCTAAGTGCCTATGGGTAGGGTACCAGCAGGAAATTGAGCCAACCTACCCTCGCAGAGGCCCAAAGAGGCTCAGAGCATGGTATGTCCAGGGAACCCTTAAGGCAGGGATAAGGCGTGTGACTAAAATCAGGAGAGTTGGTTGATCATGTGAGCTGGAAGACCTTCCCCAGGCCCCATCTCCCTTCTTGTGAATCCAGATAACTACCCCTCCTCCCTACACACAGACAAAGGTCTCTGAAAAAAACAGAGAGGAAGCAGTTCCACCCCAGAGAATCCCAGGTATAGTAAACAGCAAGGGTGATGAGCAGAGCTGAAAACAGAGGAGTGAATGAAGTTTGCTGATTGAACAATAGGACCCCAGTTTTTTCCTCTATCTGCTTCCAGAAATGCCAGCACCCATGAGGTACATTCAAGCAGAAAATAGCTAAATTCTTCTCAGAAGAAACTGAATGGCTTCAGACAGAGAAGAAAAAAACCCTACGATTTTGATGTTTGGGATTTTCACAATGAAAAGCTTGCTTACTGTCTGATGACCATATAGCAAAACTCACTAGTACATGTTAGCAAAAACTGCCCACCGACACAGAGCCTCTGATCAGTTTTCTAGTGACTCACTGTTAAATATGAATACAGAGCCAAAGATCTCTAGATATTTGAGGAAATACTCCAGCATAAACACATAAAAAGAGAGATACAAACAAACAAATTGAAAAAGGGACGTCATTAGAAAGAGACAACATGGGAAGCAGAAGAAAACATCAATGAAATCATATTTAATATCCTCAGAGATGAGATAAAATATTGTGTACATGATATAGGAATAGAATACTATCCTGTAATAAAAGTAATAGAAATTAAAATATGAAAATAGGTTTTTAACTTTTAGTTTTTAGCAGTAATGTCCAGTAAATCTCTTAAAAAAGAGAACAAAAAGAGATAAAAGTAGAAAAAATTAGAAAATTAGAGTATCAACATTCAACTAGCAGGAGTTCCAGGAGAAAAAAAAGAACAGAAAAAATTGAAGGAAATAAATTATCAAAGAAATTACACAAGAAAACATTCCTAAACTAAAGAACCTTAGTTTCTGGATTGAATGAGTCAGTTCAATGCCCAAAATAACAGATAAAAAATGATCCATTCCCAGGTACAATCTGGCAAATCTTTAGAACACTAAAGATAAAAAAAATCCTAAAAGTTACCACAATTTTTAAAAAGTCACATAAAAATGATAAGAAATTAGAATGCTATCTGACTTCTTAACAGCAGCACTGGAAGCTAGCTGACGATGGATCGAGCTACTCATGCTACTTTTTCCTCCTTAAACTCTTTCTGTCCCTCTCCCTCTTTGTCCAAGGAGTCATGTTACCCCCAAGAATTGTTGGCAGCTATTTTTTGACCAGGAGGAAAGCCAGATTTAGAAAGAAATAAATGAAACATATTTCAGAAGGCAGAATGGAGAGACAGAAAAAAATCAGGATCTTGGTGACATCACTGAGTTGCTGGATCAAACCATCCCCAAAGCCCTCCTTCCCTCTCAACACATAGCTGTTCTACAGCCATTTATGACCTAGCCTCAGAAGTCACTGGCTCATTCTACTGCATTCTATCTGTTGAAGCAGTCACAGAAGACTTCCCAGATTCAAGGGGAGGAAATGCAGAACTACCACCGGCTCTGAGAAATAAAGTGAGCAAGAAGCAGATTCTGAGGCTCAAATGCAGGCTTTCCTGGTGTGGGAAAGGTGCTTATTATCCCACAAAATCATTCCTAACCTGTGGGCAGAGCAGCCCTAAGGAGCCATAGAGTTATTTCAAGCAATCCAGGAAACCATATTTATACCAAGTATTTTCTATAGATTGAATAATGTGC
>CAUYSK010024008.1:0-96018 GCA_963575035.1 Avahi laniger | reverse complement strand
TTAAAGAGATTGCATTGAATTTGTACATTATATTGGACAGTATGGACATCTTCACAATATTAAGTCTTCCAACCCTTGAATAAGAGCATTCTCAAGAATGTCATTCAGTTTCTATTTATTTGTGGATTTTCTAGTTTTCCTTCTGTTATTGATTTCTAGTTTGATTCCATTTTGGTCACAAATAATAGTATGTATGATTTTAATTTTTAAAAATTTGTGAAGAGATTTTTTGTGGCCTAATAAGTATTCTATCCAGAAGAACATTTTTATGAGCTTTTGATAAGGTTGTGTATTCTGCTGGTGTTGTGTGGAGTGTTCTCTATATTTCTATTAGGTATAATTGTTTTATAGCGCTTTCAAGTTGTCTATTCCATATTAATAATGTGTTCTGCATTATTATCCATTACCAAAAGTGGGGTATTGAAATATTCTATCATCATTATTATATTGCTGTGTATTTCTTCTTTCAATTCTGTCAATGTTTACTTTATGCATTTGTGAACCCTAATTTTACACACACATACAGATATATGTGTGTATATATATATAACATTACATATGTTAAAAATATAAAAATAAACCATAGGCTCTCAGTGAAAAAAAAAAAAAGAAAAGAAGAGAAACATCTAGATTAAAATAAACTGACAAATATGTCAACCAAATGCAATGCATGACTTTTTTTTAAATCTTCACAAATATAATTTTGAGATAATTAAAGTAAATTGACCATAAATTTGAAATCAGATGATATTAAGAAATTATTGTTCTCTTTTTGTTTGAGATGTATGTTGTTATATTTTGTGTCCTTAATTGTTAGCTATATATACCTACTATACATAGTATAAGTGGAGTGTGTTATCTGAGGTTTGTTTTAAAATACCCCCGAATTTTAAGTTGGTGGGAACAGAAGAAACAATGATTTCAGAAAAATTCTGGTTGTTGAAGCTTGATGATGGATACATACTAGTTCATTATATTATTTTTTTACTGATTGGAGCACCATATAACTATTTCTGTAGCAAATTTTAATTTTTAAATGGTAATCATTGATTCTGAGCTAATTATATTAGTTGTACTCAATAAATCATAGCTACTGTTATAATTGAAAGAGGGAGAGCTAAAAAACAAAGCTGAAAGAGTGAGTTTAAGGTAGTATCAAACAAAGGACCAAATATAAGTGATCACAGTGAGAAAAAAAAGAGTAAAACTGGCCCAGTCAACACCAGTGAATGGGCAGATGATCTATGCAAATACCAGATACAGACGACCAGCATCTGTGGCGAGTCTATAGCCACAAACTTATACTGTCAAACTCAACATACCTAAAATTGAACCCACATTCAATTCCCAGAAATGTTTTACCCTCTGCTAGTTCTTATTTTAATTAATGGCAAAAGTCAAAAACCTACCAGTTAAC
Organism: Avahi laniger; assembly: GCA_963575035.1. Lineage (NCBI taxonomy): Eukaryota > Metazoa > Chordata > Mammalia > Primates > Indriidae > Avahi > Avahi laniger. The sequence continues at coordinate 94,601 of CAUYSK010024008.1, read as the reverse complement.
CCCAAATCTTTCTCCCCTTCACCTCTTATTACTCTTGAACTCATCACATACATCTCTCAAATCCACTCACTTATGCCCATCTTGGGGATCATCACTCTGGTCCAAGCAACACCATTTTTTGCCTGGTTTACTCCAATATTTCCTAACAGTTATTTCTACATTTAGTCTAGCTCCCATCCCACATCTGTTCTCATCTCAGTAGCTACAGTGAAATGTTTTAAATTCATGTATGATAACATCAAAACTCTGCTTCAAACCTTTTATGGATTATGATTGGTTCCATATGTATACCTTCATATAATAGTTACATCTCTACCACTTTAGGGCTGTAGCCACCTTAACTGTCCTTGGGATCCTTGAATATACCATGTTACTTCCACTTTGGAACCTTGGATATGACTTTCACTCTGCCTCAAAAGCTCACAATCCCACTGTTCTCCAAGCAGACTTCTTCTAATCCTTCAGATGTCAGTTCTCCCCGAAATCCTTCCTTGACTATTTCTCATGAGATTAGATGGGCACTACCATCTTCCCTAAGAGCTGTCTACTTTTCTTTTATAGCAGCTTAAAAAGTCATTTAATTTACAAAAAAAAAGTTACTTAAAATATACATAGTTTAAAATATTATTAAAAATTACTATAATTAATGTATTATTTTAATAGATTGTATCCTTCATGATGGTAGAAAGTTCTCTGTTATGATTATTGTACCATCCCCATCTCTTAGGCTATGCCCAATAGCTGATGCTCAGTGTATATTTGCAGAGTATTTACTGATCCTTTAATTCTAGTCAACAGAGTATTGCATTAACTCCATGTTAGATCATACAATAATCTCCCAAAATAGGATAGGGCATTTCAAATTCTATAACCTGGAGACACATAAAGAATGTATACCTAGAGTTAGGGAGGAACAGGTCTAAATGGAGTTTAATATTTAAGAACCCAGGACTGGCAATAAGACCACTACACATGTGGGCCAAAGAAGATAGTGGCCTATATTGTGAGGAATAAAGAAGTCTGTAGATTTAAGGAAATGAACTGTATAAAAGAAATTCATAGGACAAAATACATTTTAGTTATTCTTGTAAGCAGGCTCTGAAGATTATGAAAAATAGACTTGGGAGAGCAAACACAAAAACCCTTAGAGAGCATGATGGAGACTTTCTAAGTTATTTCACTAGGAAGTCTGATGGGGGACAAGTGTAAAGCAAAATTCTTAATTAAATTGAACATGAAAAGTTGAATTCTGTCTGCAAGTAGATGGAAAAGAATTATAAAAGGCCACATGTGGTTACAAGTAATACAGAACCAAGACTCCCCAAAGACAAGAAACCCCGTGTTAATCCTCTTTGTGGCTCCGAAAGGAGAGAGAAACAATTAAGCCTCCTTGTGGAGATCATGTGATGACTCCCTGATCCCGGCTAGAGCCAGCATTTCCATGGCAACTTCTCTTGCTCTTCACACACATACTGCAAAGGCTACTACCTGCAAAGGCTGTTCTTAGTCTCAAAAAAGTTGTGTAGAGGAGCCTTGATGTTCTTCTAAATAATGAGACAAACTCTGATAAAAAGAGTGAAAGTAGAGCAGTCTGACATTTCAATATCACCAGGGTAGCGATGGCTTTCCCTAGAACCTCTCAGCTAAGGGTCCAAACACTAATGATTTCTTCAAGGTTTCACTTTCTTTGCCTTGTTAAGTTCAGGGGACTACCCAGCTTTAGGTGTGGAGCAGGATAAGGAAGGAAGCCTCAGAGGGACAACTTTGACTTGATTCCCATTTTGTCACTCTTCAGCTCACAAAAAGACTCATCTTAGTTTAAACCACTGAGTAAGTCTTTAAGCCACTCCATGGATTGGTCCCAAGTTTAATTTTCTATAGTGTGGGGAGACTTATCTGAATCTAATGCTTCAACTCAGGAAGATGAAACACAGTTCCCACCTCTTCCCATTTCCCTTGCCCCAAGTGTGGATTCTATTGTCCTTTGTCTTTCCAACTTATGCCCACCCTCTGAAATGTTACTCTGGGGGCACTCCCTTGATAACATTCACATACTATTATCCAAAATTATGCAGTCCTTCCCAATATCCTCAGTTCACAAATGCATTTCTTCTGTAAAAAGTTTGATGCACTTATTATCTGTGTTACTAATTTGAAAACTAACATAAGTGGTTAAAATTATATTTTTAGCCATGCATTTCAATTTCCCTAGCTCACTATACGCACAGAGAAAGAACTCCTGAAAGAATTGAGATGATCAAAATATATTTGTTGAATAAATATATTACTCCTATTCATTTACTCACTAAACTGAGAATTCCTTTGCATGAGTCACATTGCAAACAAAATTTCAAATAAATTCCTAATTTCTAGAATTTATAGGTGAAATAATATGGTCACAGCATTTTAGAGAGAGAGAGAGAGAGAGAAAAAGAGAGATCTTTGGAGTGGAATCTCCCCACAATGAAGCAGATCACCCAGTTATTAAAGTGGTCTATCCTTGGGAATAATCAGAAAATGCATCAAAATAATCAAAGTATCAGAACAATTTTTTTCTGATACTTCATATACAATATATAAAGTGAAATGTAATCAGATATAAGGAAAAATCTCTGGGCTGTGAAAAAAAATCTCTGTCTGCAAAATTAGTTCTACAAATGTTGTAGCTTATTTGTGATCTCTGAGAAATGTCCATCTTTTATCCATCATCTCTAGCACTTCCTCACCTTTCTTAACAAGAGAAGCTCTATTCCTGACACTGCTTATCATTTGCAAATTCAGATTATCATCAATTTTATAGTCAATTAACTGGATTTGCTTAGGTCATGCATTATTATTATTAATTTTATTGTTAATATTCTAACAATAAGAATTCAACTATTAATGATGAACAGTGTGTCTCACTTTAACACAGGCCTATCCCACTGGTGGGATACATGCCAACTCCAAAGAAAAGTTAGTCATGTGCTTTTCAGAAGATGAAAGCTTAAGATAAAGACTGATGTGCTTGACGCTGGAGGTGGAAGTGGTATTATATAGGTCTTAGCCAAGACATGTGATAGTCACTGTAGGGATAACTGGAAAGAGAAGTCTGTGGCTCTGATTAACCAGCTCAAGCAGATCTTGTGTGGACTGGAAGAAGAATGCTGCTGGCTGTTTTATCCTGCCTGCTGTGCAGTTTTCAAATCTCCACTGGCCATTTCCCTCGAGCTTGTGCCTCTTCCAAGAACCTGATGGAGAAGGAATGCTGCCCACCATGGAGGGGTGATGAGAGTCCCTGTGGCCAGCTCTCAGGCAGGGGTTCCTGTCAGGACATCCTTCTGTCCAATGCACCACTTGGGCCTCAATTCCCCTTCACGGGGGTGGATGACCGGGAGTCTTGGCCCTCTGTCTTTTATAATAGGACCTGCCAGTGCTCCGGCAACTTCATGGGATTCAACTGTGGAAGTTGCAAGTTTGGCTTTTCAGGACCAAACTGCACAGAGAGAAAACTCTTGGTAAGAAGAAACATCTTTGATTTGAATGTCTCAGAGAAGGACAAATTTCTTGCCTACCTCAATTTAGCGAAGCATACTATCAGCCCAGACTATGTCATCCCCACAGGCACCTATGGCCAGATGAATAATGGATCGACACCCATGTTTAATGACATCAGCATTTATGACCTCTTTGTCTGGATGCATTATTATGTGTCAAGAGACACACTGCTCGGAGGGTCCGAAATCTGGAGAGACATTGATTTTGCCCATGAAGCACCAGGTTTTCTGCCTTGGCATAGACTACTTTTGTTGCTGTGGGAACAAGAAATCCAGAACCTGACAGGGGATGAGAACTTCACTATTCCATATTGGGATTGGCGGGATGCAGAAAACTGTGACATTTGCACAGATGAGTACATGGGAGGCCACCACCCAGCAAACCCTAACCTACTCAGCCCAGCATCATTCTTCTCCTCTTGGCAGGTAAGATGCACTGGACATACAATGTCAGAGCAGAAAGGAAACCTTAGCAATCACTTCTTCAGGCAGGTCATTATAAATTTCCCTCCACACTTGCCCCACCTGGCATAGAAAAGGTACCTTGTTAAGAGCTCTCGGTGTACCTCATAATTTTCCTTTATAGCACACTTTAGATATTTATGTGACTATTTGTCTAATTTCCTCTACTAGGTTTCTAAGCTGCAGTGAACAAAGAGTACTTGATTCATTACTGTATTTCACAGCACCTAGTATGGTCCCTGGCAAATGAGAATACCTCCTTACATATTTGTGAATGAATGAATGAATGCATATTTAGATGATTAAATAAACAAATGATCTAGGCCAATGTTTTTGAATAATAAAATTATTATTCACAATAAAACTCATATGGTGTACAAATTAAAAATGCAAATTCCTACTCCTATTCCAGACCTATTGATCATAATCTTCAGCAGAAGGGTCTTGAGAAGGCATAATTTACTAAATGTCTATGGTGATTATTGTCATCAAAAAAGTTTGGGGAATACTTATTGGATTAGATATTCATTTTTTAATATTTGAGAATCCTGAAATTCAAATAGGTAAATGAAAACAGCTAATATTCATTGAGCATGTAGCATGTGTGAGCCCTGCTGCAAGTGTTTTTGTGCATTAATTCATTTAATATGCTTATTAACCTTTCCCCATTTTAAAGGTATAAAGGTATGGGATAACTTGCATAAGATCGCACAGGTGGTAAGCAGTAAAAATATTTGTTTTTGGATAGTCTGGCTGCATGACTGCTCTATGCTATTTCCAAGGACATGACTGCTGTGATGTCTTTAGCTAAAGGATCTTGCCCATTCTGTCTCACTTTTTCATGAGGCTACAGAAGAAATTAGCTTTCTTCCTAAATACTTGCAAACTTTAGATACAATATAAGGGATTGCTACTTTAAAATAGAAATCCTATTTCTCCTATTCCGAATTTTTCATTATGAATTAGAGACAAAGTGTAACCAAAGAAACATGTGTTTAATTATTTTAAAACCATAAAGGTAGAAGGTATGCTTTTATGCCTGTCTTCCAAAAATTTCTAATGCAACACTTTTGGCTAGCAATGTTTTATGAAATCAAATCCAATATTCGAATGGGATGAGAGGAATAGTGCACTTGATGCTTCATACTCTGCAGTTCTGAAACATAGGTGCTGCCCTCTCCCAAGTTCACATACCTTCCAAATGGAGCCTATTGAAGCTCATTGGAAAATGGCTACTGTATAATTTCTGGTGTCATAATGTAAGCTATTTACCAAGAGTAAGGAGTATATTTGTGCAGGAAAGGCTAGAAAAAACTTACTTGAAAAAAAGTCTATTTCAATAAGCCTTAAGACCTTCCATATTAATCTATAAAGTGCAAAACTCTCATCTACCTCTGACATCCTCTCTTACTGCTGAAAATATTGCCAAGCTTAAATGTAGGATTTTCAGTCAGTTATAATGCTTTCCTTAACTGTGTGCTTCACTTGACCCAGAAAGGCTGGAGGATTATCTAAATTACCAGAACAAAATTACAACAATCAAACTGAAGATACAAATTACTAGTTTATTATATGAGGTGTATACTACCCAGATGATAACCCAGAATTATATTTGTGTTTTTTTATAATAACTTATTGATTATAAGTGGATTTTTTTCTTCTTATGATTGTGGCCAGTTTTACCAGTTTCTAAAGAAAATTTTTGGGTCTAGTGTATAAGCACCAGATTGGAATTGTTACAATATTAACTACAACCATGTTCCATGTTTTTAAAATAAGATTAGGATATAGAGAGGAGGAAAGACCACTTGGGGAAAAAAAATCAAACCACAATTTAAACAAGGAAAGAGAACATTTAAAGGTGAACATTTGGGGTCCACCTACTGTGTCTAAGTAGTGTCAAAGGATCATCAGTGGCAGAGATGACAGTCAAACTCGGCTCCATTGGCTGTTTCCATTCTTCACACAGCCTGTCAGGTTACAGAGTCCATCAAAAATTAAGATCGGTTGCTTATATTGATTTAATTCAGCAGTTTTCAGTGTGAAAATCACCTAGAGAGCTTTTTAAAAACCTTTTAAAAAAATAAAACACTTGTGCAAGCTCCGCCCACCTAACCTTTTTTTATTTTTTTAAATTGATTTTTATTTTATTTAGTTTTTATTCATTTATATTTTCTCCCACCAACTTCTTGCCAGAAATTCAGATTCAGGTGGTTTGCTGTGAAGCACAGGCATCTGTATTTTTATAATAAAACTTCCTCATGTGATTCTAATACGCAGCCACAGCTAAGAGTCACTGATTTAATGATTACGGAGATTGTTTTGGTATCTCTTTACCTTCATTTTACAAAAACACAAATTCTGTAATAAACACGCCATTAACTTGAATGCTTTTGCCTGAATTGAACACTCAAATTAAGAACTAGACAATTTTGTGTGAGATAAAATTTGAATAGCTTCCAGACTAAGTTCATTAATACCTTCCAAATTAGCTAGGCTGATAGCTCCTCTCATACAAAGCCTTCATTTTTTAAATTGGTTTCAGATATCTTTTCAGCTGACACAAAAACGGAGGTTTTAGAGATTTGATAATATTTATCAACTGAGCAGAGAGAACGTCAATGGTATCTAGTACAGTGCCCACATTTTATAAAAGAAGATAAAGAGGGCTAAAAATGGTAGAATAGTTTGTCCAAGGTCACCCATCTGAGGACAAAAACCAAGTGGCTCTGACTCCAAGTTATTTACTTCGACCGTGTTGTTCCCTATTTATAAGTATCCATTTAGGTTCAGAAGGGGTGGAACAAACCAGTAATTTATGGATGTGTAATTTGACATGTACTCACTTTGACTCCCTTAAAATTCATTTGCCCCAGACAACATGGACAGACACAGTGATGTAGTCCTTTTCATTTAATCATAATGAAAATATTCTATTAGACTTTTATGGATTCACCTCCCTTACTCAGATAGAATTTGACCCTCTCCCTTGGTGCCATAATTACATTTTTTACAGATTTATATCACAGAATATATAATTTTTCAGTACATATCATAGTTTTCAAATTTGTCTGTGTATACCAGATTGTTAGCCACTCCTAGGCAGAGATCATTTCTAAATATTACTGGATCCACAGAGCCCAGACCATAATATATACATGAAACAGGCTCTATAAATACATGCTGAATTCAGCAAAATTTGACAGCAGAGAAATGTTAGCTCCAGTGCTAACATAGATTAAAAATTAAACTCTGCATGGGTGGATTTCTAGGACCTTAGACAATACTTTTTAATGCATGACATTTTCCCCAATGCCAAGGACACAACAATGTCAGTAGCAGCTTCTTACTCAAATTCAAGGATAAGACATTTTATGCATTCAAGAAAAAAAGGAAGAATACAATAAAGTATATCAAGCAAGTTACAACATAGCTGTAATTTAAATGAGATTAAGAATATTTACTTGGCAGGATTTTCTATCAAATAAGATACATTTTGTAAGATAAAGTCAGATAATTAATGTTAGTTTTCTAAGAAAGCTTACATTTACAGTTCATGTCTTCTGTTCATTCATTTATTTGTTCGTTTAATGACAAAAGCTTTTGAAGTAGAGGCCATGTTTGTCATCAATTAAAATAGTCCATTATTTTTGGAGGTGGAGGTTGCTTAATAACATTTAAGTACAAAATACCTATGCTCAACACAATTAGATCCATGGTATATAATCAACAGATAAGCTAGTCATTAAAAGAAAAGGGATATCAGGAATAGCTGTCACGACGAATCAAAAGAAATAGTGAAAAAATATTTCCCAGCTAATAGGCATGAGAAAATTGTGGTCAGGGAATTCACTCATCAGCTGAAAAGCACATCACAGGGAAGCAAACTGTGGGAAGAAAAAAAAAGTCACATTTCAGCAGAAAGTCATGGGTTTTGGGTAACCATGACAACAGCTCAGTGAAATAACAGCTTCTCTTTTTTCTTTATGAATAAGATTCTGTGGAATGTCATATGGTTTACATTTTTTCCAGATAAACCTCTAACGCCATAACAGAATCTTTGCTTCTGAAAGCTTTTAATAGCTGACATTTTATTACTATTTCTTTAAATTTAAGAGAAAACTATATAGGTTCATCTGTTTCTTCTGTCTCCCTTTTTATCCTTTGACTTGGGGTACTTGATTTTTTTCCCCTTAGCGTATGTTATAACTCACTTGTGTTGAAATAGAAAAAGAACAAAGTTGTTGTTAGAAGACTTGGGCTCAAATTCTACCTCTGCCACTTACTGGATGACATTGGACAAGTTTTTTAAAATCTTTGATCTTTGATTTTTCTCAAGAGAAAAAAAAATGAGGTGCAATTATCATATAAGTTTCTTTTTTCTGTTACTATGAGAACTAAATAGAATAAAAGCAGAATAGTGTAGGAAAAAGGGTATACATTGACATGAATTTTGAGTCATATCAACATGAATTTGAGTGGACTTTTGTAATTTAGCCACAAGACCCTAAGCAAGATGCTTAACTATTCTGAGAATTTTTTCCTCTAAAATTAGAATAAGATAGCTTGAAACATTACTGTGAAGGAATTCAGTGAAATTTGTTCCTACAAAATGACTCGTTTAGTATCTGACATATGTTTGAGTTTCCTGTGTGGAAAGAATTACTATATTTTTAAATGATATATCAAAGTTAGCAATTATAATAATGAATATTTGAACAGCATTATAGACCTAGGATTAAAAATGATTTGGTGGCTGTCCAATGGTCTTGTATTCAGTAATAACTGTAGTAGTTGCCATTTTTAAACACTACACCTGGCACTATATTAAATGCTTTACATATGTTATATTATTTAAGCCTTGATATATTTTTATAATCCCAATTTATATATTATTCAGAACTTAAGTAACTTGCCCAAGGTCATGTAGCTAATAGGGCCAATATTGGAAACCATATTTTTCTGGCTATAGTCTTCATGATCATAACCACAATGCTAACAATATCTCATTCTCTGCCTCCTCTTCCATGTCAAATATAAAGACAATGGTTTGGAGTTAAGATTTTCGAATTATTTCTGGAACCAGGGTAGATTTCTTCCTTGTTGCTAATACCTCCAGTCATCTGAACACTTAGTCACTTGGCAGTTGGCATTTTAGGAAAAATGGTTTCATTCAAACCTCTCTAATTTAACTAAGTCTGCTGTAGGAGTCTTTTAAGCAGCAGGATCTTTTGAAAATATCCTGAGAAGGTTTATCATTCAAAGACGAATGAAAATGATTTCATCTACATACCTTGCTGTGGTGTCTAGCTAATCAAAATTATAAAGGCATCCAACATGTCAAATTCAGTGCAAAAGTTAGGTTAGTTTGATTCAACCATTCCTACACCATTAATAGGTGATAATAAATGTAGTGGATATAGCTTTGGAATCAGGGGACTGTGTTTTAGTGCTCTGGTTATGACTCAGAACATCGTATGACCTTAAGAGAAGTCAACCAACAGTTCTAGTTCTCAATTACATATTAATAAAAGGATTAAGGAATGTCTTGAAGTAAAAGGAAAACTAGAAACTGAAAATTTTTGAGTCAGAAACTTTTTGTTGCAGTTTCTTTTCATGTTTCATAGTACAGTTAAAGAAATTGAGACTTACCAAGTCTAAAAAATATATTCATTGTCACATTGCTAGTAAATAAATGAGCCAGAATGGTTGGCTGCATCTGCTTGAACCTGGAGCTCAGTTTTTTTCTGCCATGCAATGGTTCAATTCTTAAATTATTTCTTAGTGACCAAAAATTAAAAGTAGCTTCTCTAATATTTTCTTGTCAAACACAGTAGCAGCCATCATTCTACGTGTTTGTAAGTACACTATGATGTTTGCACAATGACAAAATTGTCTAACGATGCATTTCTCAAACATATCCCTGTCTTTAAGCGATGTATAACTGTATTAATCTGATAATTAGAAATCTGAAGATATTAATCAGAAGTTTCAACCTTTACACCCTCTCCTCTTGACTCAGAGGTGGTGACAATTTCTTTAACACGAATGTGTTTTGTACAGATTATCTGTAGCCAACTGGAGGAATACAACAGCCGTCAGGCTTTATGCAATGGAACTCAAGAGGGACCGTTACTGCGCAATCCTGGAAACCAGGACAGAGCCAGGACCCCAAGGCTCCCGTCTTCAGCTGATGTGGAATTTTGCCTGAGTTTGACCCAATATGAATCTGGTTCCATGGATAAAACTGCCAATTTCAGCTTTAGAAACACACTGGAAGGTAATTTCTTTATTTTCATTCAGTTTGTGTTTTTTTTTTCTAAATTCATATTTACAGTCTCTTATCCAAAATCCTGGGCCCAGAGGTGTTTGGAAATTCAGAATTTTCTGAGTTGAGTAAGGACATGTGTTGTATATATCTATATTGACAATAACCCTAGCAGACTCTGGGTAGCACATCATAATACAACACATTAATAATGCTTCAGAGAAATGTATGAATATACCCACCAAGGGAATAAATAGAGACAATAGACAGCCCAATGGTGATTAAAGTCAAGTTTTTTCCACTAGGAGAGTATTGGTGCAAAAGAAAAAATAAATAATTCCATTTTCAGAGCTTTCTGTATTGTAAAATTATAGATATAGGACTATGGATCTATGGTATTTTCCTAAATTTTAGTGTGTGAAACGAGTCCATTCCTTTACCTATAATAAGGACACAACTCATATGTCAAATCATCCTATTATCCTTCAAGATTTCTGTGATTCATCAGAGATTCCTTCTCTCAGTCTTTTCTAACTCCTAGTTATTTCTCCTACAAATTTCATAATCTTGCTTGCATCTTCCATTCAACATCTGTTCATTCTTCTCTGCTCAGAGCTGACTCAGTCATGAAACCCATCCCATTCACCTCAATTTGCACTGGGGAAATAAACTCACAACAAACAAAACAGCACAAAACTCACTCAAGTCACAAATTTAGCAGGAGGTTTGGAAGGCCTAGGTAGCTAATTCATGGCAAAGCAGACAACTCAAAATTTAACACTGGACATCCTACCTCCTGAAAGTCCTTTGACAGCCTACCATGCAGACAAACCTTTCTCTCTTTTGTAATCTTTTTTGCCTTAATTTTTTTTTCTTTTTGTTGTTTTACACCCTAACTTTTCTTGATCTGCAATACAGAGCAGTTTTACTGTCTCATTCATTTCTCCATTTTATTCCAAACCTTAATCTCCAGGTCTTTTACCCAGAAGCAAGTTAAGCAATGAGAGTCCCATCCTGAAGAGGAATTCTGTTTGTCAGCTATTAAAATAGAAATTATGTTTATCCTTATACAGAAGTCTTAATGATTAACTTTTAAAGTAATCACTATGTGCAAGGCATTGTGCCAAACACTTTGTATGACATTATCTCACTTAATTCTTAAACTATGCCCCAAAAAGATTTCATTGTTATTCCCACTTTGAAGACAGGAAACAGGATTAAAGATATTAGGTAATTTGGTTATAATTGGTCATTGAATAAGCAGCAGAACTAATCTACATATAGATTTGTCAAGTACCAAAGTCCAGTTTCTTTCCATTGCACTGTAATTACCCAGAATGATTTGAGAGTTAATCATTTCTTGAAAGTGGACAATATCAATTTTGTCTTTCAATAAAATATGAGAAGGCAATACATAACACCAGGGATTGTCAGAGCCCATATGCCAAGACTAAGACACATAATTTGGCAGTTGCCATCTGGGAAAATTGGTGTCCCATTGGACTCTGCAGGGATTAATAGCAGTACTCCAAATGCTGACATTAATGAATGACCTTGCAAAGCAGGGCTTCATCTTTAAAGGAACTGGAGTACTTTGCAGGTTTTTCAGGCAGAATTTTCAGTCGTGAGTGACAAAGTATGTACACTTTATTATTAAAGAACATGGGCTGGTTAAAGAAACAAGGCAAGGGAATCTCACTCCTCTAGGGCCTTAAATTAAACAAAAAAAGTGGCTTAAGATGTGTCAACTGAGCCAGTGGTTTTCAAATGAAGTTCTAACACACACGGGTAAGTAGAGAACATCAGATTTATTGCAAAGAATTCGTTACTGCTAATAATTTATGTTTTTGAAATTCTTTTTTCAGTAATTTATCATTCACACACTCTGGTAACTTTCTTGAGAAGCAGAGAAAAAGCATAGTAGCACATTATCTGGCACATAGCAGGTGTTCGGTAAATATTTGATAACTGGATACATAAATAATAACTAGGGTCCTTCTGATTGCATCTAACCCATAACTTAGCTTATCAGTGCCTGCTGTATAAACTCCATGTCATGGTGGGAAAATGTTGGAAACCATTGATCTATCAACAAGCACTTTTCCTGATCAGGGACATATTTTTAAAATATTTTCCTTAAACTTTTATTTAGAAATAATTTTAGATTACAGAAATGTGGTAAAAATAAAAGTAGTACAAAAATTGTGTATATACCCTTTACCAAGATTCAGTTACTGTTTACACTTTATCCTGTTTGTCTCTGCCCGCCGCCCCAGTCTGAGCCATTTGAGGTTAAGTTGCATAGATCGTAACTCTTTACTCCTGAATATTTCAGTGTATAAGAATAAGTATGGCCTCTTCTATAACCACATAACAATTTTCAACTTTAGTAAATTCTATATTTATATAATGCTTTCATGTAATCTGTTTATACTTCGGTTTTTTCAATAGACCTAATAATATCCTTTATAACATTTTTCCTCTCCAGAATAGGAGCCAGTCTAAGGTCAAGTAGCACTTAGTTGTCATGGTTCTTTTTTTTTTTTTTTTTTTGAGACAGAGTCTCACTGTGTTGCCCAGGCTAGAGTGCCGTGGCATCATCCTAGCTCACAGCAACCTCAGACTCCTGGGCTCAAGCGATCCTCCTGCCTCAGCCTCCTGAGTAGCTAGGACTACAGGCATGCACCATCATACTCGGCTAATTTTTTCTATGTATTTTTAGTTGTCCAATTAATTTCTTTCTAATTTTAGTAGAGACGGGGTCTCGCAAGACAAGCTCAGGCTGGTTTCAAACTCCTGAGCTCAAACAATCACCCACCTCGGCCTCCCAGAGAGCTAGGATTACAGGTGTGAGCCACCACCCCCAGCCTGTCATGGTTCTTTAGCCTTCTTCAATCTGAAATGTTTCCATAGCCTTTTGTGTGTGTATGTCTCTTTATGTGATTGTCAGTTCTGGAGAATGCAGTCCCTAGCCCACATTTTTAAATAGAATGTTCCTCTTTTTGAGTTTGTCTGGTATTTCCTTGTGACTGGACCCAGGAAATGTATTCTTAGTCAGAATTATGCATAGGCAATTTTGTGTCTTTCTAAGAGGATATCACATCTGAAGGACATGATGACCATCTGCCTCACATTGGTGCTTAATTTTGATCATCTACTCTAGATGTGGTCCAATTTTCCCACTGTATGATTTTTCCCCTTTCCAACTAATACTCTGTCTACACGGAGACATTTTTCAAAATTATGCGAATATCCTGCCTCTCATCATAATTTTCTCCTGCAGTTAGCATCCATTGATGGTTACAAAACTATGACTTTCCAACTTCAACACTCCTTTTACATTTATTAGGCAACATTCAAGATTCTCCATTCTTTCTTTCTCTCTCTCTCTCTATCTATTCGTTAATGGTATGGAGTAAAGGCTTTCTATTTTTTCAATGGTACATAATTCAATGTTCTTAATTATCTTTATGCTCAATGGTCCCAGTATTTGTCCATGGGTATACCTTCAAGCTGGTTCTTATTTCTCTGTTTTATATATACATCATTTTCAAGCACTTTCTGTCTGGTGTAACAAATTACTCTAGACTTATCTTGTACCTACAATGCTCCAGGTCTACAATTAGCCATATCTTCAAAAAGCAATGATTCTTTTCATTGGGAAGAATATTCAAGGCCAAAATCTGGGAGCAAATTTTGTTCACTGCAAGAGACACATATTATCTTACAATCTGGATAAGATGGGGATGAATTGTCACTTTTGATTGAACCTTACAGTTATTGCTTCCCTTTTTTCTTTTAGGCCTTGTGAAAGGTGTATAATGTACTTCCCATAGAAAAATTCTCACAGTTATTCCTTGGATGAAGGAATTGTTGTGTTTTCATCCACTGAACTTATATATGTAACCTCAACTTCTTCTTAGATTTCAATGCTGAATTAAAGAGTGAAGATATACAATTTTTGAATTGTATAATGGAGACCTTATGTTCCTAGATAAAACAAAGAAAAATAATCTCCATTATAAAAGGTGGTCTTCGATTAAAATAGGGGTCTCTGTGGAGTCTGAGGTATTCGATTCCAAGAGGAATCTTCTCTTGTACAAATCTGTAACTACCCCGTGTGTCCTGTTTTCATAGTTTACAAGAGTGTTAACTAAATTAGCACTGTTGAGGGTGGGACATGGGGACTGGGAGTTCAGTGGCATGGTCAAAGGCAATTAAACTGACTAGGTTTACATTTCTACTAGAATTTTTAAGATTTTATATCTTACAGTTAAATCTTTTATCCATCTTGAATTAAATTTTCTATATGGCAAGGCATACGGGTCCTGTTTCATTCTTCTGCATGTGGCTATCCAGTTTTCCCAGCAGCATTTGTTGAAAATGGCTTCCTTTCCCCAGTGTATGTTGTTGTTTGCTTTGTTAAAGATCAGTTGGTCATAGATAGATGGTTTTATTTCTGGGTTCTCTGTTCTGTTCCACTGGCCTATGTCTCTACTCGTATACCAGTACCATGCTATTTTGATTACTATAGCCTTGTAGTATAATTTGAAGTCTGGTAATGTGATGCCTCCAGATTTGTTCTTTTTGTTTAAGATTGTCTTGCCTATTTGTGCTCTTTTTTGGTTCCAAATGAAGCATAGAATTACTTTTTCTAGATCTGTGAAATATGACATTGGTATTTTGATGGGGATTTCAATGAATCTGTAAATCACTTTGGGCAGTATGGACATTTTAACAATGTTGATTCTACCAATCCATGAGCATGAGATGTTTTCCCATTTGTTTGTGTCATCTATGACTTCTTTCATCAGTGTTTTGTAGTTTTCCTTGCAGAGATCTTTCACCTTCTTGAAGGTCTGTCAAATTCTTAATCATTAATTCTTAATGCCTTGTCTCCCAAAGCAGGAAGGTGGCAGGACCAGAATATGTTCATGTCCTCCAGTCATTAGAAACTCTCTAGTTAGCATGCAGTAATAGCCTCCTAGAAATTATGACTATTTTAATATTATGGGGCATTTTAATTCTTGCAGAAACACATTTCTATAGAACCAGTGACATTGTTGAGACATCTGGGTGGTAGAGATTTACAGTTTTATATTTCTTTCTGAATGAATTTAGAATAGTTTGAAGTTTGAGGATATTATTGCTTTACACTCAGTAAACTTTTAGCAATAGCTTCAATAATGGTGTAAGCTGGCTTCTCTCTGCAAAGAAAAAAGTGGAGTGTTAGTCCTACTCATGTCTTTATACATTTTAAATGACTCTTCTATCTCTTCTCTCTTCTACTCTCCTTCTCTAGTCATACTGGTATGCAATTTGTTGTTCTTTACAAATATTGAGAAAGTAAAGTAAATTTTTTTAAGGCATGTGCCATCTGTGCTCTAAATTAAAAGGTGTTGATATTATGTGCTAGCAAGCACTATCTTACTAAGCTCCTTTGGGTTAAGAGAAAGAGGCAGGGGGGATTTTCTAGATTGGAGTAGGGCCCACTAAGGTCAATTGAAACACTGATTTCAAAGGCATATAGAACTGGATTTAAGTATAAGTTCCAACCATCTTATTCCTCATTTATAAAACGTGTCTAATAATTACATGTTTAGGCTATTATGAGGATATTGTACTAGCTTCTACTATTATACATTCATAAGAAATGTTTCCCTTTTCCCTCCTGCCTTCTATGTAATCTTTAACAGTTTTATTAATTTCTCTTATAATTTAGCATAGGTTATCAGTCTTCATGATATGTATTTATCCATACTCAAGAATTTTCATTTAATTTTTCATCATTTGAATTTACTGCTGTGGAAAATGTCCTTTTACTAAGAGATAATCTTATTTTTTCCAAGAGTTCAATTTAAGGTCCTAGAAAATCTTTATGGAACAAAATAATAATGCACCTCTTCAAATGGACATTTCACTTCTTTGAGACAAATGTTGGGGAAAATGCCACAAATTAGCAATAAGTACTGCAAAGAAAAATAGAACTCTTTTATACATATATTAATTAAACAAATATGACTTGACAGACTTCAGGATATCAAAGGCAAATTAACAAGGTCTGACACATTTATAGGACTGCTTTGAGATCTTCTACAGTGATTGATAGCAAATATTTTGGTTTCTGGATCCATTTACAACTCTTACAATGTAGGGAAAACAAGCAAGCTTTTTTTAATGTGGGTTATATTTATGGCTACTTACCATTTATAAAACTGAAAATGAGAAATTTTGAAAATATGTATTGATTCATTAAAAATAGCAATAATAAATTCATTATATGCTGGTAAAAATAACATACTTTTTAAAAATATTTTCAAAAATACTAAGTGGAATGACACTGCCTTATATTTTTGCAAATAGACTATATCTGGCTTTTTATGTTTGCTTCTGTATGCAATACATTATGATTTTCCGTTTGGTTGAAGAACTTGAAGAAAATCTAGCTTCACATAATTGCATAATTGAAATGGGAAGAAGTATTTTTTTAAACTATGTTCAGATAATTGTAGATCTTTTTTTCTACATTAAAACTTCATAAGTGGCAATTTCTTGAAAGTTTAATTGCACTGTCAAATCTGAAATCTTATCAGTGAACTTTTTGTATTTGTTACATTAAAATCCATTGCTCTGTCCTGCATCACGAATGAATATTTTACCCATGAATGCTTTCATAACATCATGCATGGGTCATTTGCAAAATACTGAGTTAGGCAGATCTTCCAAATGTTGAAACATCTAATTATAAAATATTCAAAAGCCATATTCATTAATATCACCACTTATCTCATTAGAAACATCTTCAAGTATTGAGATGAGACTCTGTCAAGTTCATTATGATGGAATCAAATTTTCTAAAATTCTAACTTTTGCTTGAAAGCTCAATCTGTATCATTGGGAAAAATATCACCAGTTGTTTTCTTTTAAGTGACAAACTTACTTTGTTCACTTTCAAGAGAGTATCTGCCAAATGCCTAAGTCTCAACAACCAGTTATCTCTCAATTCTGCATTCAAGTGAAAATTATATCTCATGAAAAAATAGTTATTGCAGCTCTCTAACAAACAACAATGATGCAAGTGCTTTTACCCTAGATGACCATATTTCAGAATGCAGCAGAAATATTTTATATGTATGTCCCATTCTGTCAGACAGAATAATAAAAAGACATGTAAAAAGGATAGAGTTTGCAAAAATATTTTTATTGTTTCATCGAGGGAATTCTTAAGTGAAACTAATATTCATTCATTTTTTTACTGCAAGTGTATAGGTGGTAAAGAATACAATGGGTACAAGTACAATTGGTTGACACTGCCTTGATTTATGCTAAGACATCAGATTTACCCACCATTACTTTTGCACCATTAGTGCAAAAGCAAACACAGAAAAAGAAAAAACACATCTTAGTATTCTTAGGAAAATGGTTTTGATGTCATAGAGTCTCTAAAAGTGTTTCAGGCACTTCAAAAGGTCCATTGGTCACACTTTGCTAATCTATAAAACATTGTGATGGTAGAATAATTGAATTTTTTAAAATGAGGTTATCTGGGAAGACTATTAATTTCAAGTGTAATTCTGCAACTTCAGGGTGAAGTACAATAGAAGGTTTATATCCAAGGGCATATTTGCTAAATCAAAAGAGATGATGATTATGAGTATATGTTACTGGGAATTTCCTCTGGAGATTCTGACTCAGTAGGCCTGCCAGTGGGAGTGGGGATGTTTATGACCCCCAGAGAGCCACATTGACTCATTTTATTAGCCACATTGACTCACATAATGATGTTGAAAATGGTCAGAATTAGTATGTATGCATATGTGTGCGTGTGTGTGTGTGTGTGTGTGTGTGTATTCACAACATTTGTTTCTGTAGGATGTGCAAAATAATAGAGGGGGAGCAGATTTTGTAGAGTCAAATTCAGAAATATGGCTACAAAAATTTGCTATTTCCTGGCTTACATTCCTCTTCTTTGCAAGCTCCCCTTACCTCAAGGACAGGAAAAAAAAAAAAGGTCATTTTTATAAAATGAGATTTTTGTTTAGTAAAATCCCCAGTGTGAAAAGAGTGTTCCTTTTTCAATTTGTAAGTCTGACCATTGGCCTCTGATTCACATGGCATAAATAGACTTCTTTAATATCTAAAGGGCTTTAGCTATATTAAAACAAGAAAATAATGGATATTTCTGTTTCCACTTTCATATGAGAAACAGAGATGGGGGAGCAAAATTAAAATTTGTTGATCACCTGATATTGTACATATTTTCAAGCCAGCCATTTGAAGGTTGCAAGTACACAATGAGATAGATTTTGTTTTGATTTTACAGATAAGGAAACTGACAGTCACATAGTTGATAAACACTCTTGAGTTGAGACTACTGCTTCAAACCTATCTGACTCCAAGGCTGATATAATTCCACCTCAGCATAAAGGCTTCTCTAAATTGCTGGGGTAAAACTTAGGACTCTGATACACTCCCAATCCTGCATCTGGTATATGACCCAACACTAATGACTCTGCTCAGTAGGAGTATCTTAGAAGAAATTCTTTCATGAAAACAATGAACTTTTTAGGTAGTCAAAAATACAGAAATATGACAGTCAATAAACTAATAAAAGTACATGACACAGACTTTTATTTTTGAAAAGGTGGAGCAAATACACCTTTTCCCTATTTCTCCCTCTAAATACAACCAAAGTCTCTGGATATTATGTATAAAACAAACAGAAGAATATGAATGGTGGAGAGAGGAAGGCAGGCTATCTAGGGACCTTGGGACTTCATGGCATTGTGGCAAGTCCCCTGGGTTTTATTTTTGCTTTACATATTCAGAAGATTGTCCAGGCATGATGGTGCATGCCTGTAGTCTCGGCTACTTGGGAAGCTGAGGCAGGAGTTTCAGGGTGCCCAGAAGTTTCAGGGTGCAGTGAGCTATAAGCTATGATGATGTCACTGCACTCTAGGCCAGGCAACAGAATGAGACCTTATCTCAAAAACAAAACAAAACAAAGCAAACTAAAAAAACAAAAACATATTTGGAGCTGAAGAAGCTGGGAACCTGGAAATATCAAGGGATATAAATAAAAATAAAACAAACAAACAAACACCAATAAAAGCCTCTCTCCCCAGTCAAAGAAGTAGGAAAGGGACAGAAAATATTTAAGCAATCCTACTCTACTCCATTCAAGCACAAAAGCAGAAAAACGTGGTGCAATGCCAGCAAAGGTTGACCAGGGAGACCAGACTTCTTCTCTTGCCAGACTGTAACAAAGTGTTTCAATCCCCTTCCAAGGTTGTGTCATAGAAGGCTTAGTACGGAGCAGAGATTTGCATTTCAATCAAGAAGAAATGAACCACTCACCCTACTTTACATGGAGGTCGTATGGGGCACCTGCAATTCTACCCCTACCTGGCAGTGAAAAGCATGACTCTTCCATTCCCTAATGGATTGGTATCAGAGGAGGCCTAGTGGAGAGTCGGGACTTCTATCAGGGTCTATTGGTGATGAGGGCACCCAATTCATGGTGTTAGCAGAAGCCAAGTAAAGGGCAATAATGAAGCATTCTTACCTCTGCTAGCCAGGAAGATATCAGTAGAGGCCTGGTGGGGAGTCAGTCAAGTGAGGAACCTGAACTTCTATTCTTGCCTGGCAGTAATGCTGCAGTGTTTCCCTTTCTCTGCTGGAACTCAATCAAAGAAAGCCAGAAGATTATAAAATCTTATAAAACAGAAGATTTAATAACATCTAAAGTCCCATAAAATCATACTCAAAATGTCTAGATTTCAAACAAAATTCTATCATCATATCAAGAAAATTTCATACTTGAGTGAAAAAAGACAATCAACAGATGATACCACTGAAATGACAGAGATGTTAGAATTATCTGACAAAGATTTTAAAACAGCCATTTTATGAATGCTTCAATGAAGAACAACTACAAACATGCTTGAAACAAATGAAAAAAATAGAATGACATAGGAAGAAAATAGAAGAGATAACAAAGAACAAAATAAAAACAAATAGAACTGAAAAATAGAGTAACTAAAATAAAAATTTCAGGAAATGGATGTGACAGCAGAGTGGAGAACAGAGAGGAAAGAATCAGTGAACTAGAAGATAGAAAAATAAAAATTAGCAAATCTGAAAAACAGGGAAAATGACTGGAAAAAATTGAACAAAGGCTGAAGGACTTGTGGAACTATAAAAAAAGATTTTACATTTATGTCATCAGAATCCTAGAAAGAGAGAAGGAAAATGGCAGCTCTGAAAAAGTGCTTGAAAAAATAATGGCTGAAAACTTCCCAAATTTGGCAAAACACCTATATAGATTCAAGACACTGAGTGAATCTCAATTTAGTTAAACCCACAGAAATCCACATCAAGAAATATCACTGTTAAACTTTCAAAAACTAAAGATAAAGAAAAAAATCCTGAAAGTAGTAAGAAATTAACTGTATATTCTCTATTGGGAAAAAAATGAATGACAGTAGATTTCTCCTCTGAAATCTTGGAGGTCAGAAGGTGGCACTACATTTTTCAAGCATTGAAAGAAAAGAACTGTCAACCCATGTCACATGCCACGGGAAAATATCATTTAAGAATGAACAAGAAATCTAGGTTTTCTTAGATGAAGGAAAACTTAGAGACTTTGTCACTAACAGACCTACCCTGAAAGAATGGTTAACAGAAGTTTACTAAATATAAAGGAAATGATTAAAGAAGAAAGTTTCTTAAGCAAAAATATGGTAAATCCAATATATTTCTTTTTGTTGAGCTTTCTAAATTGTGTTTGATGGTCAAAGAAAAAACAATAAAATTTTATGTTGTGTTTCTAAATGAACATAAGGAAAATATTTAAGACAATTATATTCTATATCAGGAAGGGTAAAGGAATATAAATAGAGATAAGTTTTCTACACTTAATTTGAACTGGTTGAATGATGATGACAGCAGACAGAAAAAGTATGTAAAGATAATGTAAAACTTAGAGAAATCGCTAAAAGAAATGATACAAAAAGATATATTCAAGGAAACTATTGATAAATCAAAATGTAATTCACAAAAGCTTTCCAGCAACTCAGATGATGATAAGAAAAATAAAACAGAAAAAAATCACAGATAAAACAAACGGGAAAAAATAAAATGACAGGTTTAAGCATAACAAAGCAATAATTATATTAAATGTAAATAGTTTAAAATGTGAATTAAAAGACTTATATTTGTACATTAAATGTTTTAAAAAATTACCCAACCACAGCCAGTCCAGGAAACTCACTTCAAATACAACAATATGCACAGTTTGAAAGTTAAAGAATGGAAAAAACTCATAAAATATTAATCAAAATAAAGGAAGATGTCACAAAAATCAACTCATGCTGGGTAACAGATTTAAACCTAAGGAGTGAAACTATTAGAATTCTAGAGGAAAATGTTGGAAATACTCTTCTAGACATTGGCCTAGGCAAAGAATTTACAAAGAAGACCCCAAAGGCAATCACAGCAACAACCAAAATAAATAAATGGGACATGATCAAATTAAAAAGCTTCTGCGCAGCCAAAGAAACTGTCACAAGAGCAAACAGACAACTTACAGAATGGGAGAAAATTTTTGCATACTGCATATTTGATAAAGAGCTGATAACTAGAATCTACTTAGAACTCAGGAAAATCAACAAGAAAAAATCAAACAACCCTATCAAAAAGTGGGCAAAGAACATGAACAGAAATTTTTCAAAAGAAGACAGAATAATGGCAAAAAACATATGAAAATATGCTCAACATCTCTAATCATCAAAACCACAATGAGATATCACTTATCTCCAGTGAGACTGGCCTTTATCAAAAAGTCCCAAAACAATAAATGTTGATGTAAATGTAGAGAGATAGGAGCATTCATACACTACTGGTGGGACTGCAAACTAGTGCAACCTCTGTGGAAAGCAATATGGAGATACCTTAAAGAGATACAAGTAGAAGTACCATTTGATCCAGCAATTCCATTACTGGGCCTCTACCCAAAAGAACAAATGACACTCTATAAAAAAGACATCTGCGCCCGAATGTTTATAGCAGCACAATTCACAATTGCAAAGATGTGGAAACAACCCAAGTGTCCATCAATACGTGAGTAGATTAATAAATTGTGGTATATGTATACCATGGAGTACTATTCAGCTTTAAGAAACAATGGTGATATAGCACCTCTTGTATACTCCTGGATAGAGCTGGAACGCATTCTACCAAGTGTGGTATCCCAAGAATGGAAAGACAAGCACCACATGTACTCACCATCAAATTGGTATTAACTGATCAACACGTAAGTGCACATATAAGAATAACATCGATTGAATGTTGGGCAGGGGGGAGGGGGGAAGAGGGAAGAGGGAGAGGGGACGGGTATATACATACACAAAGAGTGCAATGCGCACCACCCGAAGAATGGACATATTTGAAACTTGGACTTAGGCGGGGAGGGGGGACAAGGGCAACATATGTAACCTAAACATCTGTACCCCCATAATATGCTGAAATAAAAAATAACAAAAAAAAAGTGCCTTCAGGTTAATCAAAGTTAGTTCAAGGCTATCATATTTAATTAATTCTTAAGGTAATAGTTTTCAACCATAAATAGACATATAACTAAGCATATAGATAATATATAACAAATAGACTAACAGACTAATTAATTAGTTAAATACTTTGACTGCAACTAGAAATGGATATTCTTAAAACACAAAGACCAGATTCACCCTCACAATCCCTTCCAAACCCCTGCTGCACCTGTGGACTGCAGGCAAGCTAATTCCCAGTAAGAATCACTTTCTATTTATTTCTTTGGGATCCAGATCCGATTTCCTCCTAGCCCCAAAGATAGAAGAACTTTCTTCCACAAGCTCAAAAGAACTCAATTCTGCCACCATGATACATATAATGGCAACATCTATTTACTCTGGTGGATATGCATTCATGTGATAATTATGTCATCTACCCATTCAACAGGCATAATAATTTCCAGTTCCAGTCATTGTGTTATGTAGTGCTCAGTGATTGCAAACAACAGCAAAATGAGACAAGAACAAGCATATTACTTGTTCCTATGGCTCTTACAGTTTAGTGGGGAGTCACCATTGCATATCTCCAAGCCTGGGAAATTTTATGTTAAATATGTGTGAGGCACAGAGTCTTGTCCAAGTGGCACTTCAGTGTTCTTTTTTTATGTATTTTTCTCTAGTGTGAAGGGAACATCAGTTCTGAGTTTGTCTCTTACACACATACACACTCTTTCCAAAAGCACATGAATACAAACATTTGGTAATAAATAAAGTAAGATTTAGGAAAAAAGCAAAAACTATAACCCTGTCTGGTTCTGCTTACATTAATTAACCAGATTATATTACTGATAACAATATTTAACATTTCAATTTGAAGCAATTACTTAGCTAGTTTCGGGCTTCTTCTAGAATATATAATACCCATTTGTTTTATATTTTCATAATTGGCTATTTCTTGTGATTCTTTCATACCAAAAAAGTCATTGCTGGAGATGACTTCAACTACATAGAAAAACAATTATTATTGCTATTCCTATTGTTACTATTCTATTAGTACAATAGTATGACTATTCTTGTCATTATTATTAATCTTACAAATATGCTTCTTTTAACTTCAAAGAAAATTGACCTTCAATATATTTCTTTTCAAATAGTTTTCTCATGAATCCTTAAAAATTACATTCAATTTAGTTATAAAGTTTATTCTAACAAGAAATTACAAATTTATGGACAGTGACTTATCCAAGGTAATCTAATTAAATTGTGATTATGAATTTGTGTTATTGACCCAGTTTTCTCTGATTCCAAATTTTGCTTTTTTTCCACTATGTTATTGGGTGGGTATGGGCTTATTTCCTTTAGGATATTGGTGACTTCTTTTGGCCAATACAACGTTTGTCCAGTACAACTTGCTAATATACTAGGAGACAGACAAAGAAAAGAGAAATAAACCATCCATGCCATGGCAAGTGACAGAGAAATGTCTTCATAGCAACATAGGAGAAAAGACACTAGAGAGTTTTATATATTTAATTTTTAGTCTAGTAACATAAAATGATGGCTGGGCACCATGGCTCACACCTGCACTCCTAACACTCTGTGAGGCCAAGGAGGGAAAATCATTTGAGGTCAGGGGTTCAAGACCAATCTGAGCAAAACCAAGGCCCCGTCTCTACTAAAAATAAAAAAATTAGCTGGGCAACTAAAAATAGAAGAATTAGCTAGGCATGGTGATGCATGCCTGCAGTCCCAGGTACTCGGGAGGCTGAGGCAGGGAGATTGCTTGAGCCCAGGAGGTTGAGGTTGCTGTGAGCTAGGTTGATGCCACAGCTCTCTAGCCCGGGCAACAGAGCAAGAATCTGTCTCAGAAAAAAACAAAAACAAAAACAAAAACCTTAAAATAGTGTTGTAATTTTCAAACTCTTTGTCAAAACTTTCTTTTAGTTTTCATTATGAATATAATTCATTATGGGAATTTATGAAATTCCCATAAATATTTCTAGTCTCAGACCCCTTCTCCATAGATACAATTCTCTGGATGACATTAAAAGCCACTAAGTGGATAGGCATAGTGTTTGAAAGCATCTCAACTAGAATATCTGAGGGATTGAGGTGAAGAATTCTGTTCTCTGCCCCATAGTTGGGTTCCTCTACGAAATCCATGAAAGCTAGAGTCTCAGTCTCCTCGTGTATAAAATGTGGATACCTACAACTGCTTCAAAGAGTTTTTAAAGTGTCTCAAAACATTTATATACATTAATATATATACATACACACACACATCTCTCATGTATATGAAAGTAATTTGCCAATTTGAGCTTTTGTCTGTAAACATGTGTGAACTTATGTTTGCACTCTCATAATCCGTTCTAGTTGTTCCTTTTTTGAAACTAGCTTGAAACCAGCTTGTGAAAGGCTTAGATTTAACAGCCTAGTCCAATAGGTGAAATTGTACTCCTCATTCCCTCAAGTATTGTTTAGGGATATACCCATATCCAGGCCTATGAAAATTAGTGCAGAGCATTTCCCTGGATACAATGAGGATATATGTATGAGACCTAATAGAAGCTCTCTCTTCTCTGAGATTATACATGGTATGGATATTAGATCTGAAGCTTTAGCAATTTTACTACCAGGAAGGAAATCAGCCTGAAATTAAAGCCACACATGCAATAGGGTAGAGCCAGGAGAACTACTAAGAACCAGAGCTGACACTAATAAACTATGCTACATCCTACCCTGACTCTGGCTTTTCAGATATATGTTCCAATATAATTTGAATTTTAAGCCAATTGATTTGGAATTTCTGTTTCTTGAAGTCAAAAGTGTCCTAAGTTATAGAAAATGGAAAGGAATTTGTTTTACTAATGTTGCTTTGTTCCTATTCAAATATTAGGGCAAAGAAATCTGAATAGAATGTATGCTTTTAACTTCACCTTTTCACCTGTGGCCTACCTAGAAGGCCAGTAGGTCAGGTATGCACCAACTGGAGCCCTTACAGATCTTAAACTATTAATAGATGTTTTACCATCTGTTAATGGTTGAACTCTGGAGAGATGGGGATATAATCTGCTATACAATAAAAGTACAGAAAGAAGGCTCTATCCAAGGAAAAATCATCAGCTCAGTAGATGGATTTTCTTTTCCCCTCTGTCACAATTCTCCATACATCCCATACATCATGAGGGCATTGGAATGCAGGTCAGCATTTGTGGGATCTGATTAGTGGGAAATTGGCTTATGCATACATATAGTTTGGGTTTAATGAAACAGAATTATGTGAGTTTTGAAACATCACTTCTAGGCATAGTTCTTGCCAGCTGTCCCATATGGGTTTGGCTCACTATGACACAGAGGTACAGGACCAAAAGTTGTATGTTAATATGTCCCACAACACCAGTCACCGGAAGTGGGTCAGTAATGGGAGGAGAAGCTAGTTTTTAGATGTTCTAATCCAGAAGCTATCTGTGCAAAATTTTTCAAATCATCAGATGTATATTAAGAAAATTCTAAAGGGACAATTTTATTGATAAAGAATGAAAATTCAGGCTGGGCGCGGTGGCTCACGCCTGTAATCCTAGCACTCTGGGAGGCCGAGGCGGGCGGATTATTTGAGCTCAGGAGTTGGAAACCAGCCTGAGCAAGAGCGAGACCCCGTCTCTACTAAAAATACAAAGAAATTAATCGGACAACTAAAAATATATAGAAAAAAATTAGCCAGGCATGGTGGCGCATGCCTGTAGTCCCAGCTACTCGGAAGGCTGAGGCAAAAGGATTGCTTGAGCCCAGGAATGTGAGGTTGCTGTGAGCTAGGTGGACACCACGACACTCATCCTAGCCTGGGCAAAAAGAGTGAGATTCTGTCTCAAAAAAAAAAAAAAGAATCAAAATTCAATTTCTCTGCTCTCAGTTTTTTCTTTTCTTTTTTACTGCTTATTACTAGAAGACTTTTTATTTTATATTTATAGGGCACAATCTATAGTACAAAGTGAGAGTACGTTTTTGGAAACTTTCATGTGCTAGGCATTCTAAATATACATAAAAATTTGACCTCTCATGGCAAAGGTAAGGGTGAATTATTGTTTTTCATTTTCTTTGTTGAAAATAATATCTAAAAGTTATTGAGTTATGACAATTTAAACAAAAATGGAACCAAAATATAGGACAAATGGATATAGTGGTATGTTAATCAATTAGTTAATAAAAATATTGCTACTTTTCTGGATTTTGTGATGTTCTTGGTACTTGTCAGCTTTAAATATATTCAAATTTTTTGTAATTTTTTCTTAGTAAAAATAAGTATTTATATTTATATTTGCTTTTTTAAATTGTGATTATTTTTTTCTAAAGAGGCTCCCCCCAAAATAAATATGTATCAACTTCCACTAAATTTGGATTTTTTCCCAAGGTGTACCCTAAGTGTTACGGAGAAAAATGATGAATTACTCAATTATCTGGGAGAGGAAGAAAACCTCTTATGAAGAGTTATGTTTAAGAAGGATCTTGCAGAATAAGTAGAGAAAACTGGTTTCAAATAGAGAAAAGAAGCATGAGTCCTTAGTTCAAAGGTCCCCGAAATGCCTTCCCTGAATGCTGTATCTCAACATGCACCCCACCCCCACCATGCCCAGCCACTCTCTGTTCCACTGCTCTATCTGAATGTACATTACATTTTACTTCTGTATCTTCATAAAAACATAAGCTTCATGAAGGCAGCAATTTGTTCCACCTTGTTCACTGTAACCCTAGATCCTAGGACAGTGCCTGCCATATAGCATACAATAAAGATAGATGCTTTATAAATATTTGTTGAATGAATGAATGAATGCCCTAAAGTTTCCTATATTAACATGAGCTTCTTTGATGTTAATCATTCAGTGGAGGAGAATAGGCATTAACCTAAACGATTCCAAATCTCTAGCTCAGTTTTGTGTGTCTGTGTGTTGAGCTTTCAGAATCCTATGGCAATATAGTTTTATTTTCAGTTACTAAACACACACATACACACACACACATGCATGCACACATACACACATACACAGAAGATTGGAGGAATCTAGAAATTAAAAAGTCAGATCTGTCATATACATAAATTATTCTCTCTATAATCATTTTTAGAAAAGCGGAAAAAAAGGAATATAATCAGACTAAAATGACACATCTGGCCCCATATCAAAAAGGCAACACATCTTGATAACTGCTAATTTAACTGAAAATTGCGCAGATATTTTCTCACAGAACTCATGAATCCTAGCAGTAATGCTGATAATCTTTCCAGGAACTTAGAAGCAATCTTAGTACTTTTGGTGTAAGTTACTTCTTTTAATCATAAATTTTTTTTTTTGGTGAAAGTTTTATTTTGTAATCATGAGTGAGAGGACCCTAAGGGAGCTTATTAGTTTCAGGCAACTCTCCAAACTGTCACAAGAACAGGATGAAGATTTCCCAATATTAGCTTGCCTATGCCAGTAAACTTTACCTGACCTAATTTTCTCCATCACAAAGTTGTGAAGCTAAATGGGACTTTGGTAGTCTTTGTGGCTGAAACAGATGCACACTGAATAGTCACTTTTGATTTTCTCCTTACAAACAGAATCTCTTTGTTTGGGGTCAAAATGTGCCCAGATCTGTATTTATTTTCACATTATTCTTTACAGCTAGAGTTGGCCATGTGACATTTTTAGGTGGTGATATGTAAGACAAAGTCTAATTTTTTTTAAGATTACATATTACAGTATAAAGAACTAGCACAGCAGGTAGCACCATTTGTTTCATCTACTGGCTTGAATATAAACACACTGTTTGGAGCTCGAGCTGCCATTTTATAACCATGAGGTGACAAGCAAATAACTAGGAATAGTGAGTGTCATGGAGCCACTGTCCCTGTGTTAGACTGTTCATTTCCAAACTACTTATTCAAGAAAAATAAACCTAGATTTGTTTAAGTTACTACTAGCTAGTTTCTGCTACTTATAGCCCAAAATATTCCTGTTATAGTCATTAATTCTAATGCCTTTATTTTTTAAGAGAAACAAAACCAAGGCCCAATGACAACAAGAAATTTGGCCAAAGTCATAGATAGTTTGGGTGAGAACACATTACAAGGGCCCCTACCTCTTCCAGATATTTGCAAGCACACCCTTTGGCCCCTGAATAAGATTGTGGGTTGCTTTACCTGCCTCTTCAAGACAAGAAAATGCTAAAGGTAGCAAAATGTTCATAGTAGAAAAATGTCAGTATTGTTGACAATTGTAAGGATGAGTGCTAGACTACAACATCCTACAATATTTGTTACATATAATAGTATTTTTGATTATGTTTATGTTACATATTAAGGCCAAATTATTATCATTTGCAATAAAATATTTGTTCGTTATTGGGTCAAAATGTCTGGGTGACAAGTGAATGTTTTCATCATTCATCAAGCTATTCTTTGTCCTCGTTTCTAATTGTCCAGCTATCTGGATGCTTTGGCATCATGTAGATTCAATTAAGTTAAGAGTTGAGTTAAAGAGGTGATTGTGATTTGAGTAATTCAGATCTTTAATCTTTACTTTCATACTTTTTTCTCTTTAAAGAAAGTATCCCAGAATACATTAGATTTACTGTATGTCATTTATGCTTTATTTCAGTCCTCAGTTATTAATTTATGCTAAATCAAGTGAAACTTTACAAGTTTTTATATAACTCCTTACAAAGAAGGTTTTTCTCTCTTACTAATGCTAATGCCCAGTTCTAGGCATTGCTCTCTCTTTGTCACATTTCCATGCATATAACTCACAAACAAATATATGCTCTTAGTAAAACATTTGGCATCTTTATCTTCTTTCATGAAAATGAGATTTTGAGATTTCCAACACTACATATGGACCAGATGTGAAACATGACTTAAATGAATAGGGAATTCAGTATGGTTTTGAAATTATGGGACATATACTGTATTCCTTTTATGATAATATTTTCTTTATAATTCACTGTTTCAAGACAGCTGTTGCAAGTGCCTGAGTGACTCCTCTTGGCATGTTCTTTCTCTTTTTGTGCTTTTTCCACTTTTCCCAATCCAATGAAAGATCTAAAAATGGAGGCAGAGTTGAAATAAGACTTTTGGCCTCACCTTCAAAATATTTATGCAAATACATGGCACGCGAGTCACCATGGGGACATTCTTTCTGACCTTAAACTTGGCCTTGAATTCTTCTCAACACAGGCAATTCTGTCTGTTCGAGTTGCACTCAAGATAAGCTACTTGCAGTCAATGTAACCTTCTTCTTCATATAATTTCATGTATATTTTCCATAATTCCATCCCCACTATCAGGTGCTCCTTAGGAATAAAAATATTGTCTAATTTTTTACCACTGATTGTGATGAAAAGAAAGAAAACCCTTTTATATGTGTGTATGTCTGTGTGTGCATGTATATAATTTCAAACTAGGAGGGATAGTGACTCCAACAGAAGAAAGACAACTTCCAAAATATATATCAAATTTATGTACTTCTTTTCATCTTAACTTATTTAAGCCAACATATAACTACCACTGCTGTGACAAGCTCACATCTGTCTACAGATATCCACTTATACCTCTCTCTAGCCATTGATTCACGTAGCAGCCAAAGGAGTTTTCAGTTGTGAAAATCTGTTGGTCACTTCCATTCTTAAAATTCCTCAGTGAATCTCATTGTACATAAAACAAATATCAAAATCTTTAATATAATTTATAATTTCTGGCAGAATTTGGCCCTTGTCTTCATATTCTCTTCATTATTAAACATTCTTTTCCTTGTTCACTTAATTCCATCTACAATGATCTTCTGTTTCTCAAACTGCTACATTCATTTCTGCCCAAGGCCTTCCTTTTCATTCATTTATCCATTCAATTTACATTTCTTAAGTGTTTAATTTACGTCAAGTAACTCAATTTCTCTTTACTTGGTTTGTTACTGAATTTATATTGCAGCATGAAAACCTCTTCACGATAGGACCTCATCTGACTATGACGGAAACTTCTGTGTGTTCAACAAAGCCTATTTGCTCATCTTCCTGGCCACACTTCTATAAAACCTGGTCTGTTCTTGCATCTCCAAACAATGTGTGACTAGTAATCATCTATTGAAAGTAAGAAGAATTATGATGCATTATTTCTAAGCTGAACTATTTAAGAAACAGGAGTGGTTGAAGAAAAGGATAATACCCTGAATCAGTATGAGGAAGACCCCCCATTTTCTAGCTTCAAGAGGCCATCAACCTTCCTTGGTTCATGGCCCCATAAATTATCCTGCCTTCTGCCTCTGATGGCACGATTCCTTCTCTGACTCACCTGCCTCCTTCTTATAAGGACACTTACAACTACACTGGGCCACGTGAATAATCCAAGACAATCTCTTCATCACAAATCCTTAACTTAATCACTCCTGCATAGTCCCTTTTACCATACCAGGTAACATATCTGCAAGTTCTGGGTCATGGACACCTTGGGGGTGGAGGTGGGGTAAAATTGTTCTACCCACCATCCCAGAAAACAACATATCAGTCTACAGGAAGGGTACAACATAAAAGTCTCATTAATGTGCAAACCTGAGGCAAAAATAAATTTATAGGTGAGGCTTTTCTACTAAAGCATATTATCTCAGGGAGCTTCCAAGAAGCCATCATAAAATCTGAAAGATAGAATCTTAGGAAGAAAGAAGAAAAGATAGCAGATTTGAGAACCACCTATAACAATGAACATTGGTGTGAGTACTAGCATATGAGTTTGTCTGGAAACAAACAGAACAGTAACCTACTAAACTTTCAAGGGAATTGTATTGCCACTGAAAAATGAGTTTAGAGAGAAAAAACCTTTGTCTATTTCAGCCTTAAAACAACTTTCGAGCTCCACACTTGCACCAATCAGAAATGGGCTTTGGAAGTAGTACAGCTCTCAATTAGGGCATGATCTCAACACTTCTCATTAGACACAGTTCTCCAGCGAGCTCTCTGGGCTTACATAGACTATCCACTCAAGCATGAGCACATATTTGAAACTTTAAATACCATCTTTTATCATCTTCCACAGCAATTCTGGTCAGAGTTTTTGCTGTTCTTCTAGAAGTCATCTTCGTAGCATGTTTGCACCATCACCTGGTGTTTTTGCAAGGATGTTAAATTTTGTGTATCAAGAGAATGCACCCAAATTTATAAACTCTTCCTTATTCAATCTTGTGTTCCACCTTCCTTGATCAAACATTTTCAGAATATACTCCCATGAATCCTCTCCTAGCTTCTGCCAGTTCATTTTGGCTTGGTCCTGAAGTTCCTTTGGAGCACGGACCCTTTTCTTTCTTATCAGGACCAGCACATCCCTTGCTGCCTTAGAAGGTCACTTAACTCTATTACTGACCTGGTGTTGAGAATGTATAACTGTTTTCAAATATATGATTTTACGTATTTTATAAGATTGGTGTGCTGTGGAAGATAGTCCATACCTAGCAGATATGGATATATAGACAATGGAGTGTGTGTGTGTGTGTGTGTGTGTGTGTGTGTGTGTGTGTATGTGTGAGAGAGAGAGAAGAGAGAGAGAGAGAGAGAGAAAGAGAGAGAGAGATCACCTGACAATTTCTTTAAAGTGAGGTTTGCATGTTTTATGAGACTAATGTCCTGTGTGAACTAGTGGAGGAAAGATCAATGGAATCTAATTATAATTATCATTAATCATTATGGAGCCTTGATTGATACCGAAGGACTAGGGATCAATAGCCAACAATTATGATATATTCCACCTGTGTAATTTAATAAGATTAATGCAGTATATCTATGTTATAGTTTGTGATCCTTTCTGCTACCACAGTCTTAGGTAACTAAACAGACACACCATTATAATTTTTCATTTTTTATTAGAAATTTAATATTTTGTCACATTCTTAAAAATTATCAGAATACCACTTATGTTTCTGTGAACATTTAAAATGAAATATGAAGCCACTCAAGAGTAATTTTTGAATAAATACGAGCAGAAATAAAAGTTTTTAGGTCTGATTCCAATAGTCAAGTGGACCACACAATAAGCCACAACACAATAGCGATTCACATGCTGTTGCTCTCAGAAGATAAGTTACCTAAACTTCAACATGATGGGAAATAAGGAAACTCTCTCCGGAAATAAAATTCCCATAGGCTTGTAAACCTTGCTAATTTTTTTCTAAATGAAGATATATACTTATTATTTTTCTTTATATTCCCTCTTTATCCTTCAACACACAATCCCCATTGCAAATTTACCTATTATTTCTTGACTTCAAAACTCTGAATAGAGTCTGAGCAATTGCAGAATCCCCCAACAAATCCTCATATGTTGTGAATGAGAATTTCAATGAACATGTACTTGGGAAATGAAAGACAGATGGTCTTGCAGTCTGTATCTCCTTTATCTTTTTCATCAACCCAGAATCGACTTCACATGTCTTCTCTGTTTTATTCATATCAATAAGCTTGCATCTGTTTCATAAATCTTTCTTTCCATTCAGTTGACTGTTTTTACCAATTCTAATTCTCTGTATCTTCTCCATTGAAATCTGCCTTTATTGTTTTTCCTCTTAGTACTGTAACTCATTTCTGTATTGTGTCCTCACGCATTTTTCCCTCCAGACTTTTCTAAATAAAAAGCCATATTAACTAGGTCTTTCTTTGTAATAAAGCAATCTAACAAACTATTACATATTCCTATCCTCACTGACATCTGAATTTTGAGCATCTGGCCACACAGAAGGTATAAAAAAGTCAAGAGAGAACAAAACTAATCCATTCCTCTCATCCGTCTTCACATTTCCAAACCTGGAGAATTCAGAGCATCTGAAATTAAAGGAGGGAAGAAAACAAAAGGGGGTGGGGCAGGGGATGAAGAACAGACCATACTCCCTTTCTGCACTGCTCTACTAGGAAAGCCAAGGGACGGGTGTGACCTGGGAGAGGGAGAAGTTTTGAATTTGAAGGTTTTGCGTGAAACTGAAAATAAGACTGTCCAGCTGTGGCCGGAACAGATAGAATTTTATGAGATCCCGTCAGGGCTAAAAAGCAGAACCTGAAACAGCAGGTTTGAGAACACGATTGAATAGAAAAAACAAATCATGTCTATACTTGACTGATCCATCATGTTTTGATACATGAATATCATGTATAGATACATAATGATAGATTTTACATGAATAAATAAAAACACATTTTATGAAACAAAAAGTAAGCTGGAAAAAATACAAAAATCTCAGATGTGCTATTTACTAGTGGTATTATATTGAACAAATAAAAATGATCTTTCTGAATCACCCAATTCTCATTTAAAAAATAAGAATAGTAAGATCTCACTGCATCATCATGAAGTTTAAGTAAAAAATAATGCATTAAAACATCCACCACAGTATCTGATATGTAGAAAGCACCCAATTCATCCCAGTTCACTTCCATTGGGATTTTTCATCATTGCTTATTTTTCGAGGAGACACTGTATATCTAGGAAGCACACTAGAAAAGTGTGAAATTATTTTTTTTTGTATTTTATAAACCAGTAAGGGATATGAGACTTATTCAAATAAGACAAAAGAAATGAATGCAAGACTATCATTAAACACTAAAATGTGTGGTTTCAACTGCAGTACAGTTATTTGGAAAACATAAAGAAAATGAAGCAAAATGTGAACTAACCTAGCACATTTCCTAGAAAACAACTTAAAGTTCAAGTCAACAAGAAGATGTGTTTTTCTTCTTTCTCACTCTTTCTAATTTGAAACACATCCAGAGCCCTTACTGAAAACCAGGAAGCTTGAAGACTGGAGGAGCCAAGAGTAAATGTCATTGTATTGGTTTGTTATTCAAGACACAGATCTGTATTGTCCAGATTCTTACAGAACACTCCTCGCTGGTACCCTATTTCAACATTTGTAATAGATTATTTGGAAAACATTGTTGGGGGCAAAGCCACATCTAACAACTCCCATTCCTAGAACATCAAATTTTGATTTTAATGAAAACAAGATTCAAAGCCTTTGGATATCAATTTATGGCAATGGGAGCTGTAAATAAAGTATAAGAACTAGTTACACTGAGTTTATTAATGCAAAACCACCATGAAATAAATAGTTTGCTTACAGAATTAGGTTCAGTTAACCTTGAATTAAGAAAATGTTTCATCCCATTGCATGTGAGAGCTGTATATATGCACATATAAGGAAAAAACTGCAATATGGGAGTGTTTGCAAAATTTTTGACTCCTCCAGCCCTCCAGAGAGAGTCACTTTTATTGCCAGCCTACAGCACCCTCTTATCAATCCAGAAGATTCCATCTTGGTCAAACTAGTTCTTACTCTTATATGATGCATGCAGAGTCAGAGTAAAAGCAGACAAAACTGAAGAAAGGGTGAGGTGGTAAAAAAAAAATTTATGTCAATCTATTAATATGTAAGAGAGAGGGAGAGAGACAGAGATACAGAGAGGGACAGAGTGGGAGGTAGAATAAAAGTTGCTTTGACTAAAAGTAGAAATATTGAACATAGATGTTACAAGAATAGTTATAAATGAGAGTATCTCTTGAGTGTTGTGTATTAAAAAGTGAGACAAGAAAATGAGATATGAAAATGTTGTCCAGGCTATGAGTTACACACACTTTAATGTCTTACAAGGAACACAAGCAATGCTTGGCACTTCTTTTGGCCAGTTTTGGTTGTAGCTTGTAAATTGTGCATCTTCAAAGCAAAACCGTAGATAGACTGAACCATTTGTATATGTGGATTCTAAGGGATATACTCATACTCCAATAGCCAGAAAAATAATTTTAATATTTTCCCCATATATAGAATGTCATTTGTGTACTTACACATGTAATTTACAATGGTTAAGTCATTGGGCAAGAGACTTATTCGTAAGAATCTTTGTGCACTAGAAGGACATAGGATTCAGGCATGTAAATGAGGAAAACAGAACCACACAAATTAGGAAGAGGAGGGGAAAGGAGAAGAGGTAGAGAGAAAGAGGTCAGGGTTCAGTGAATGAAAACATGGAATTATTTGGCAATTCAGAGGATTAGAATAACTTGGAACCAGGAGAAACAGCAGTTTCTCAGAGACACAAGATCATTCCTAGAATGCAGATCATTCTGAACTGTGGTCTCACTGGGGACACAAATGAAACCCTGGGGAACCAAACGAGTCTTTTCTCCTCAGTGGCTAAGTTCTGCTACATGTCCCACTTCTCTGTATGCTCTAACTAGGAGCTAAACTCCATCCAGATACTGTATGTCATCAGTACTTGTCCCACAGTACATTAGTACATATATAATAAATATTTGATAAATACATGAACCAACTTACTTCCATTTAAATCACTGCATCCCTGTACCACAGCGCTCACTATAGAAATTAAAATTGTCCAGGTGTCCGGTTTCCTAAGCAACTTTAAGTTCCCTGCGCTAAAGGACAGTATATTATTCACGTTTGGAGTCCCAGCTGGCAGAGTGGGCACTTGATCAATGGATGATGAACTGAACTGAAAAATAAATATACAGAAAATAAGCTCTACTTTAGGCAGAAACTAAAGTGGGTAAAGTTAAATTTAGACTAACTTCATAGTCACGAAGGAAAATATTTGCAAATAGATTGAAGTGAATTCAGGCTTGCAATGTAAGACCTTATAAACTAGCACACAGGGTGTCCCAAAAGTCTCCATACCAAAGAAAACAATTGTAAAATTTTATAATGAATATTTTGTAAATGAAGGTACATTTAGCTACAATTTCCCACTTTCCCTATGTATGGCAACTTTCAGGACACCCTACGGTATCTCTAAATTGTCTTCTAACAACATATGAGATATTATGTCTTATCCCATACTCTGGGCCACAATTTTCACAGATTTTTCCAGAATATGGAACCAAATACAAATAGGAGGAATACCTGCAGATTCATTCTCTTCTTTTAACTTGAAGTCACTTAGAGATGAGTCTAACTTTTGTGTATGGAAACCTGAACTCCTCACTAAGGCAAGAGATACTGTTTCAGGATAATTGCTTTGTGAGACCGTATGCTTACTCTGGTAATACTGTTATTGCCCAACATCTTTTGGGAACTGCCTTCTAAATCTTTGAAAAAACATTTTTTGTTTGTGGGTGAACATGATTTTGAAAACAAGCAGAAGTTAATCCACACTTTAGCCTTGCGAATACATGTGGATCATTGAAGTTATGAAGTCTTCCAGAAAGAAAACAAGGTGTGCTGACAAAGTGACTAGCACTTTGGGGTTGTTTATAAGATAACTCTGCAATCAGTGCCATTAGAAGTCAGGAATATGAATATTTTTATTAGGACACTATTGTGAGAATAAGTACAATGTTTTCTGAGAGGACTACAGTGGAAACCAACACTTGTGAATGCATAATTTCTGGCAAACTTGTTTAGCAAAAGTCTCAGAACTTTAAGAGGATTCTTCCCAACTCAGAATTATGTCTAAATCACTTGTATTTCTCTTTTCCCTCTGTGTGCTTTTATAAGGAATGCCAAGGAACAATGACAGAGGCAGGAGAGTAGGAGAAAGGGAGAGAAACTAAGAAACTCTTTGTCAATACTGAGACATTGACTCAGAGGTTTAGGTCAAAGAGTTTCTTGAATTTAGTCAATAAAACAACAAATGAAATGATCTTTAATGGGGGAAGAGTGAATGATAGAAGACCTATCAACTTTTTGTGTAAGCTGTTATCCTAATGGAGTTTGTAAACCCCTATTAAATAAACACCTATTAAATAATTAGACATTTATCAAAATAACCTAGATGTGAGAAGGTAAGAAATATCGCCCCCTACCCACCCCACCCCCAGGCACCCACTGGCTGAGCAGTTTGGGCCATCAGTGTAATAACGTCCTATGCTTATAAGAAACCTTACTGGTGCTCCATTTGTAAGGTGTAGATGTGAATAGTTCTCCCAAACTGAATAAGCTCTCTGGTACCACTAAGTTCCCACTGTTTAGTCACAGATTAGGTCTCTGCTCTTACTGGAAAATACTGTATCTGCACCAGAAAATCCTCCTTATTTCTAAACTTACAGAAATCATAAACTAATGTATCAATCACAAAGTGGTATATTTTCCTAATTTGAATATATTCATGTATTGATATGAATATATTCATATTCTCAATATGACATGAATAATTTTTTGTATCCTCCATATGAATATGAATCCTCTGATTTTTTTCTGTTCTTGAATTATGTTTTCATTCATTTAATCCACTGTGAAGACTATGTATTTAAGGACTCCTCTACCACAGGACCTGTTGCTTTGCACTGGCAGTACAAGGGAATGGAATGGAACGGTGTTTACAATACGATATCCATGAGTCACATGTGACAACTGAGCATTTGAAATGTGGCTAGTCCAAATAAAAATGTGCTTAAAATATAATATACATGCCAGATTTCTACAATTTAGTACCAAGAAAGAAACTAAAATATCTCATTAATTATTGTTTATATTGATTATATTTTGAAATAACATTTTGTCTATATTATGCTAAACTATGTTATTAATATTAATTTATCTGCTTTTTTTTACTCTTTAATATGGCTACTAGAAAATTAATATTTTATGTATGACCTG
The DNA here is from genome assembly GCA_963575035.1 of Avahi laniger. Lineage (NCBI taxonomy): Eukaryota > Metazoa > Chordata > Mammalia > Primates > Indriidae > Avahi > Avahi laniger. Next base: position 56,173 of record CAUYSK010024008.1, on the reverse strand, counting down.
AATTATTTGTAGCTCACATTATATTTCAATTGTACATCATCAATCTAGAAACTCTAAGAGAGTAATAGAGATACATAATTGAATATCTATTTATAGATAGATAGATAAATATAAAAGAATAGTAGCAAATATAATGACATATTAAATATAATGATAACAAATACATGTATTGCTTATTAATTATATGCCAGGCAGATCTAATATATATATATATTCTGGTATAGCTGATATCTGAGTTGAGTTTTTAAGGATGACTAGAAGCTAATCAGGTAATTCCCTTTTTTGTGTGAAATAAATCAATAGAAATGGAAATTTTATTTGAGCACACGTATATTAAAGCTACTCTGAGAGAAACAAAGCAGCATGAACCTTTGTTTCCAAAAGTGTCAAAACATTTGAGCACTATTCATGCAATACCAGTACAAGTGATACAGGGAGAGGAGGAGAAAGATAAGAAATGGAAGAGGCAGAGGAAGAGGAAAAGGTGAAAAAGAAGAGGGAGGAGAAGGAGGAAAAAGGAAAAGAAGAGGGAAGGAAGAGAAGAGAGAGAAGGAAAAAGACCTGTTTTTGCTCACCGAATATTTTCAGTTGGCTTAAATGGGTAAAATTCTAAGCTTTTATAGATCCACTCTTCTGAATCTATGATTTCTCTCAAGTCCCAAAATTGTCCTCTCATGCCATGTATAAGGACTGCGGTCCCCAACCCCCAAGACACAGAGCTCCGCACCACCCCCCTGTCCCCGCCTTCAGGAAAAATTGTCTTCAGTGAAACTTAGGAAACTCCCTACCCTGCCAGCACAGCGGGAAGTGAGCTGCAGCAAGCAAGGGAAGCTTCATCTGTGTTTACAGCCACTCTCCCTCGCTCACATCTCCGCCTGCGCTCCGCCTCCTGCCCCACCTCCCCATCCATGGAAAAATTGTCTTTCAGGAAACCAGTCCCTGGTGCCAAAAAGGTTGGGGACCGCTGTATGAGGAGATTAACTGGCAATCAGCCAAGACAAGAGAATTGTCTATGGAAAATAAACTTAATGGTGAGATTTTCATAGTGACAAACTTAAAATCTGGATAATGGGATGCTTGCTTACTTCAGTGTATGCTTATATGCTTATCCTTATGCTTCAGGGATTTTAGAAATCCCCTGCCTGGAGAAACACCTGCTAGTATTAAAGAGAAGAGAATATAATTTCAAACGATTAAAAGAAAAAAAAGAAGTTTCTACCTTGTGACAAACCTCGTCTTTCAAGGCAAATATGTCTGTCTGGGTAAGGAGGGGGGCATGTGAGGAGGGAAGGGGGTGCACTATTGCTGTCAGGCTCCACATGGCTGAGGCCATGTGAGGACACCCTCCGCCACTGCCCCAGAGATCTGCTGTACTTACCAGAAGGAGAGATGCAGCCCCTGATCATCAGCTGGACATGGGAGGTCAGGAAAAGTTGCCAGGAAAGATTCTCAAGAAACCCAAATTAGGAAGCGGAGGGAGAAAACACACGAACAGAGAACACGAGGATGATGAAATAAGAGCAATGATAAAGATACTATGTGGGTGAGAATAAGCTTCTAACTTTGTCAGCAAAGGCTTCCTGGAACGAAGGAGCCAGAGTTGAGATTTAAAGAATGAGCAGATTTCAGTGTGTCCAAGAATTGATGTCAAAGGAATTTCAGGCATGGGGACAAGTGGAAGAGATGACTCAGACTCATGTGCAGAATCATATAGTGTGCAGCTGAGCCGTTCAGTATTTCTCAAGTATAGAGCAAAAGGAATGGGAGACACATGGGAGATGAGGTGGGGAAGCTCAGTTCTTAGAAATACTTTCAGACTCTTTTAAGCATCTAAGATTGTCTTCTTTGGGCAATGGAAATCACTAAAGAGTGTTGGAAAAAGATTGAAATAGATTCATGTAAAGAGAAGTATGTTCACCTCCTTTACATTGCTCCTATACCTCTTCTTCCACTCCACATTAGCCTCCCTATTTTTCATGTGTCTTCTTTTGGTCCAGTCAAGGGATCTTCGGTTTGCAAAAATAATTAGAATACTTTGATGTTTGCTAGTCCTCAAAATTGAAGTTTTCTTTCACCTAAAGCTGTTTTATTCATCATTCAATGTAACCCTTTTGAAGTTTTGGTGAAAATTTTCACATACCTTAGAACATATTCAGTGAATACTTTCCAATCTTCTTGGATAAACTCTAATAAGTGTTAAGTAAGATGTAAGCCAACGCTCTTTCTCCATTGCTTCTTATGACATGAGTTCTTTTCTACCTCAAAAAAGAAGAGACTAGGAAAGTCCCTTTGGAGTAGGTGATATGTCTGCTTCTCTGACCTCAATGATAATCACAGGGCATTAAATGCAATATGTGTTCAAAAAATGAATAGCATGACTCAAAACTTACCACCAAACATAGCCAATTGCTATCTATAAATTCTTGGGAAGACATTTAAGTTTTTAAATCTCTCTTCTTCTAGATATAATATTGGAATTGTAATATCAGCTAACGTTTACTGCACACCTGTGTGCCAGCCACTGTCCTAATTTCAGTGCTTTACTTTTATTATCATATTTAATCCTCCTAGGTAGTCAATATTCTCTTCATTCCTATTTTACAAATGAGCATAATGCAGTGCAGAGTGAAAGAAATTCATCCAAAGTCATATACAAATAAAGTAGTGAAGTTAGGGTTTGAATTTACCAATTCTAATCCAGAATCTATACTTCCAATTACATTGTACCTAAAACAGATTTGTTAGGATTACACTGATGAACAAGTATGAATGATATTTGTACATCAAAAAATGTTGTTCAAATTGAGGTGGTACAATTGTGTGGTTGTATTTGAAATAATGAAAGTAAAGTGTGTAATGTCTAGCAAATAGAGATTCTCAGGAAAAAAATTAGTTCCCATTCATTCTTCCACAAAAGCAGCTGCCGTTCCTTATCTCCATGTCCCCAGTATCAGAAACTTTCAAAATAGCTCCATTTTCCTCTTGTTACAACCTTCAATCTTAAATAATTAAGATGAAATGCAAACTCATACCAGAGGCTCTATAGCTATTTTAGTTTGAATGTGCCTTGGTTTCCTATACATCACGTTTACTTTGACAGTTGTGTCTTCATTATGTTCTTCACATGCATCCCATCTGAAACTGCTTGAGGAGCAAAGTGGGATAGGCATGGCATCAAAGCTAATCTCCTGGCCTCATTTTCCAACTGTTTGATTTCTTCTCCCAAGATTCACAGGACTTTTTCCTGTTCATTCTCATGTGGTCAAAGACAGATGGAAGGGAAGATGAATGCACTACAGTCACACCCACCCAAAGCCCTGAAGTAAACACTGCACCCGAAACTTCTTTCCCAGAAAGCATTCTAAGTGTCTGTGGCTCTGCCTGTATAACCCTAGCATAAGAACTGTCAAATGCCTGCATTGTGGGTACACTACATTTTGAATTGTCCACCTGCCAGAGAACCTGGAAACAGAGAAACCACTTGTGGGGGAAGGAGACCCCAGGCATTTAAGGTTCATGTTAAACACCAGGAGAAATGTGTTTATAAAACAATATAAATCAGAGGAAAATTATGTTATTCAACTTTATACTAATATGGTAAGAACAAGACTTCAATAAATACCCCTAAAAAAATCTTCAGTGCCTATAAACCTTTTTTTTTTTCTTGCAAAGGATTATCACAAGCTTTCTCTTTTGTTATTTAAGTAGATTTAGAGGGTACAAATGGTTTTTTGTTATATGGCTGAATTGCATAATGGAGACTTCTAGGCTTTTAATATACCTGTCACCTGAATAGTGTACATTGTACCCAATAGGTAATTTTTCATCCTGCACCCGCCTCTCACTCTCTGCCTCCTGAGTCTCCAATGTAAATCTTACCTTTAATAGTTTTATAAATCTCATTCCATCCCTCTCCCAACAGTTGTGATTCCCTGGCATTGTATCATTTACTTTACAGAAGTTTTTACTATCAAAACAGTATTTATTTGTTTCTTTTTATATTGTCCGTGGTTCTTTTAGAACTGTAGTCCCCAACCCTCCGGGTCGTGGACCAGTACTGGTCTGTGGCCTGTTAGGGACTAGTGCCAGAACTCAGTCACCCACCTCCCTCTCCTTGGTCCATGGAAAAATTGTCTTCTATGAAACTTAGGAATCATGGGACCACACAGCAGAAGGTGAGCAGTGGGCAAGCCAGAGAAGCTTTATCTGTATTTATAGCCACTCCCCGTCACTCCCATCACTGCCTGAGCTCTGCCTCCCACCCCCACCCCCCAAACGCCTACCCGCAATCCGTGGAAAAATTGCCTTCCGTGAAACTGGTCCCTGGTGCCAAAAGGGTTGGGGACCGCTGAATATGTCCTAAACAAAGAGTGGGTACTTAGCCTTATTCATCTCTTTCCTAGAACAGTGTCTGTCAAACCATTTGCATCCAAGAAATCATAGGCTAAATATTTAGTGAGAATAAAATAATGAATGTAAACAATCCTTCACCATCCAGCTCCAGCCACTTCTGTAAAACCTTCTCCAGATGCCTCAATCTCTAAAAACAACAGAGACATAAAGTGCACAGGTTGTTGCTTGACATACGCTTTGCTCTCCGCAAGTGAATGCAGTGATCATGATCGAGTGCCTATAAACAGTGAACTGACTATGTATAAACTATTATCCTAATCAAACATATGAGGAGATTGGGAGGCCTAGAGATGTTAATAAAATCAGAACTATTGTTATTATGGGCAACATTATTTATATATATACATACATATTTCAGATATTGTTCTGCTTTCTAAATACTCATTATTTAATTTAAATCAAACACCAAGTGTTTTAAGTGCCATCTTAAATTTAGAGAAAAGGAATTGAAGAGATGTTAAATAAATTGTCCCAATTTGCAGAATAATTCAATGGCAAAATTGGCATATGAATTTAGCCAAAGCCTGGGTTCTTACCGACACACTGCATGGTTTATCTGAAGTTAAGCAATTGGCCCCAAGTCATGCTGCTGGCAGAAGAGTTAGGATCTGAATCTTGCCTGCCTGAATTTTTCTTCAACACCATATACTTTTCTAATAATCTTGTTCTTTGAACTTCAATGCCACTTAAAATTTTAGACCTTGGGAACAACGACAAAAAAAAAAAAACAAAACCTTAGAGTTGATCTAACTTCATTTCTTTATTCTCAAATCAGAGATCTGATGCCCACAGAGGAGAAGAGAGTTAACAAAAGTCACACAGCAATTCAGTGTGAGAATTAAGTCCCAAACCCACATCTCCTCTTCATATTGGGACTGTTTCATAACCTGATTTGTAAATGCTTTCTGTTTCTAAGATTTGTATTCACCATGAAACAGCAGACGAGAAGATGGATCCAGGAAAAAACTGTAGCGACTTCATGAATTGAAAAGGGTAAATAAATACAATATGGATACAAATGAATACAGTTACATATCTTTTGAAAAGATTATCTTGGATGTCCATTTAAATTTCCAGCATAAATATTCACAAAAATTGTGAGATAACACCCATTTATTTGCTTGCCTACCCCAGCAGATATTTGCTCTTATGAAATCATCTATTCATTCAACAATTATACAATAAATCTCTACTATGTGACAAGCATTAGGCTAAACTTGGAACTCACATAGACCAAAAGAACTGTATATGCCTCAATCTGCAAAGTCTTTCCTGAACGTGAGCTCATAGAAGAGGCCAAATGTTCATTTGAATACATGAATGAGCAAGTTAGTGAATATGAGAAAGTTCTGTAGACATATCCATGATTGCAAAAATATGAAGGCAGATACTCAGTAGCAGAGTCTCTTTGCACCTCTCCTATAAGAGCCTGTGAGGACAGCTGGGGTATATTTTTCTATAAAGAATATTTAAAATTTTTCCTGGAAATCCTAGCAACTGACAATATGCTTACTGAGCTCTGCTCCTTCTTGCATTATTACTGTTTCACCCTTTATGTTGAAGCATCTTTCCTTTGTGGCAAAAAATAAAAATTCAGAGAAGCATAGAAAAGCTGCAGAAACCTCTGAGCCCAAGAAAGCAGAAACAGAGGTGTGTTCTTTGCTTCTCATGCATGATGGGTTTTCCTTACAGATTCCAAAACAAGGAATTGTGGTAGCAATGGTTTTAGGAAAATCAAAAAGTGAACCCACAAAGGTATTCATAACTTTTATTATCTAACCTGACTTAAGGTTGGCTGAAGGAGTTATTGACCCCTTATCACTGCCCTAGTCTCTGCATTCTCTTGACCTATATTTTTCACCCAATAAGATTAATATAGATACAAATATTAGCTATCTTGTGCTATCCAATGTGCTATTGAAGCACTTTCCATGTAGTATATCTTATCTAAACTTTAAAAATAATCCCCCAAATAAATATTTTATACCCATTTTCCAGACAAGGAAGTTGATGCTCAAAACTATAAATAACTTTCCCAGCTCACAAAAAGTCAAATAAGTAATATAAACAGAATTTAAATCCACATATGGCTTATACCAACTTTTACATTACAGTATCTTCTACTGTGTTATGTTCCTCCTATGGCCCCCAAAATTTCTGCACACACACAGAGGCACGTGCACACACACACACACACACACACATACACACACACATACATATATTGACACCATAATAACTACTAGCAGAAAGAAATTACTGGTAAGCAGTTTCTCATTCAAACATATCTGATAAGTTCCATCACTATCAGTTTCTGTGCTGAGAATTGTATGAGATTTTTGGTTATGTCTCACTGCTCAGTGGCTCAGTGTTCCTTCTCTTGTCCTGCACTAGCAGTTAAATTATCTGCTTATGTTCGGCAGCTCACAGAAAGGGACTTGAGAACAGCTTCATTAGCATAGTCTAGGTGTTGGGTTAAACTGCTCTCTTAGTGTAAGATATTTCTCTTCACATTACAGTGTGAAGTCTCCCCACAATTCAGCAGTTAACACTATGGCTCCCTAATGACCAAACACTAAATCATGGATTTCAATCCCACTGGGAATGTTTCATTTACTAATAGATAATCAAGGAGCATATTTGGAGCCTGTCTGTGTGAAAGCCCCAATAGGGTATACAAAGAATTATGAGACTATGCTACCATTCCTCAAGGAATGCAACTTCTACTAAAGAAAAAATAGAAAACTATCAATAGAAAAATAGAAAGTTAAGTTAAGATAAAGATTATGATATAAGATACTAGGGTGCAATTTATGATTGGCCATCAAATGAAAATCAAAGTCAATAAGTTCAGAAGAATTTCAGATTTGGACGGATCAGTGGGCTAAGGTGGTGAAGATTCTTGGAGAAGGGAAGACTTAGTATAGGCTGCGATTGTTGAGATTGCATTAGATGAAGAAAAAAGGTCAGGAAAGGGGGTCATTTAAGATCTATTTCTATATACCTAGCCTGACTGTTTTCCCATGTTTTTAAAATAATTGACTGAGAGAAAATAAGGATATTGTTTCATTCTTTTCCTTAAGTAGAATTTAAATTTTGAAAGCTATACAAAGAAAGGAGGTCAATTATTTTATGCTTAATGCATGCTAAGATTTTTGTCTTGTTCAAGAGTAGGCTAAAGTACTTAATAATTTTAGACTCCACTAGAAAATAATATAGCTAAGTATTTATGTTATACATTTGAGGGTCACCATAGGAAAAATAGAAATACAGTTTTCAAAACAGCAAATAATAATAATAATAAAGGAATACAAAGGCTTTTCTCAATCTAAAAAATGCATGAAAGGAGAAAAAGTACGGCACTGGCAAATATTTTTTTAAAAAGATGATAGACCTAATGCTGACTAAAAAACAAGCTGCAAGACGATACGTACAGTAGATGTTTATGCATCTGAAAACACACAAACCATACTGGATTGTTATTACAATGCAAATAAATGTAATAATATTATTAAAACAAAAAATGGATGGGAAAGATACATATTTTGGCACATTGGTTACCTTTAAAAAAAGAATAAAGGAATGGGATAGGAAGAGGTAGAGGAAAGTCTTCAATTAATTCTGTAGTTGTTTTTATTTATCTGAAAATTTTAAAGTAAATGTGGTAAAACCCTAACATTTGAAAATGAAGGGAACTAGATTAGGAAGGCTTATGTACCTAGTTTAAATTGTGTCTGAAATTAATTATTTTTATTTATTTAAGAGTTCTGAAGCAAACAGGGCAAAGTGATAAATTTCTTGGTTAAGTCTCGGCAATACTCTAACAAGTATTAGTGAAATTATTCTCTGAATGTCTGATACATTTTATAATAGTAAGTAAAAACAAATTTTTAAAATAGAGAATGTGTTGGTTCATGCAATTCAAATATCCAACGTAGATTATGTTTAAGATCCATGTTGATTCAGATGTTCGCATTGTCATCAGGGTTCTGGCTCAGTTTTGCTGGGCCTCTCTAGTTTTTCCCAAATCCATGCATTGACTTCATCCTTGGTCTGGCTTCCTGCATAGCGGCAAAACTGGGTTGCAGGCAGCTTTCATTTCCTCCTACACACAGCACATCAGCCAGTCAAGAGGGCCCTTTGTTGCAACATTCTAACAGATGTCCAGAGGTTCTTTCTCATTAGAATGTCTTGGCCTCCTTTCCAATCCGAAGCAATCACTGTGATCAAATAAATGCATTTCCTCAACCTAGCCCATATACCTCACCCTGGAACCCAGAAGTGGAGTCAGCCTATCTAGAAACTCATGGATCCTCTTACAAAAAATAGAGGCTGTTGAGAAGAGGACAGGAGGCAAAGGTTGTTGGAGAACTCAATCAACTAATATCCACTACATCATTTAGCTCTCGATTATTCAATTAGAAAAGTAGTAGTGAAAAGTGTCATGACAAAGTCTCATCAATGCCATGTATTATTTAATACCATACATAATATTTTATGGTCAACACTATTTTAAGCACCACGAAGAATGCAGGGGTGTCTATGTGCATGTGTGTGTGTATTATGAAATTCAACAATAATTTATAAATTAATACACTAGTCACTAATTAGTTTACTTAATAAATATTTTCTGAGTACCTGTCTTGGGCTAGCCACTGACTAGGTGCTAAGTTTTGGGTTTTTATCCAAACTCATTTAAAATATTTAGAGAAGAAAAAAATTGAATGCACTTTGGTGTCATCTTCTTCTCTTCAAAATGAAAATTAGTGTAAGGCTTTCTTTGAAGTCATCCCCAGAGACTTGTTAGGCAACATAGCATAAAGGCATAGACTGGAGCAGGACTTCTTGAGTTCAAATTCCAATTTGCACCAGTTACCAGCTTTCTGACCTTGAACAAGTTGCCTAACTTCTCTGTGCCTCAGTTTCCATAGATGAAAAATAGGAATAAAGACAATATCTTTATATACAGATCTTGGAAGAATAAAATGGCCCCACCCGGGTACAGCACTTAGAAGAGCTCTGGCATATTGCCAACATTTAATATTAGATCCTAACAAAAGAGTTTCCTACCAGCACTAGAATATTGTTTTAGATTAAAGGTAAAATCTTTGCACAAAAAATAAAATTCTTGAAATGTTATAAAAAGAAAAAAAAAGGGCAACTGGTATCATCAAATATCTGAAGCTTTAAAATCATATCTGAGCACAAAAACATATTTAGAAATTCTGTTAAAATGAAAAATGTGAATAAAGTGAGAATCAACTTATTTTTACATTCTTGTTCAACCCTTAAACCATATATGTAGGTTTTCTAGTGGGGAGCTTAAAAATCCAACAGACTTCAAAAAGAAAGCCATAAAAAAAATTCCCACAACATGCCTTTGATCATTCAGAGTCTCAATTTACATTGACTTCTTGAAAGAGAAAACAAGTATGGCAATGTGGTATCCTTCCTTCATGGTCCAGATGAAGACTTAAACAATCTTATCTACAGAAGGACTTTAGAGATAACAAAGCTTCCTACCCAGCACAGGGATCCCACTTCAATATCCTTAACAGGTTGTCATCAAGCTTCTGTAAATAAAGCTGGAGAGCTCAGTTCTCGACAGGCAAATCTTATGTCCTTTCTGAGCCTCTCTAATCATTTAAAAGTTTTTTCTTCCTGAATTCCTTAGGAGGAAACCCTCTGGTGCCTTCAGCTATTCCACTCATGAACTAGTTTCAAAAGCCTTTATTATCATGACCACATTCCTCTTTGATCAAAGATCATACTCAGGTGGTCCATGGCATGCGTATTTAGCCCATAGACTGATTTTAAATAATTCATTTAATTGCTATGATTTAAACACCAGCAGATTTTACAAGATGGGATGGTTTCCCAGCCAGTCTACCTGGCTACAAAATTCTGCATCGGACTCTGCCTTGTTCAGAGTTTAGCATCCCTTTTCTAGTTCTCAGTGATCTCTATGTGGCAACACTGGTTCTTGTAGACAACCACTGATATAAACTCTCTTTTTGATGTTCGCATCATACATTAAAATATGCCACCAGGATTAAATAATAATAAAACACTCAAGATAAGCTCAGATTAGTTTATGGAAAAAGTTTTTGTCTTTTTCTATACATGATGTTCAGCCAAATAATATTTCAGTTTGTTTTTTTCTGTGACATTTAAAAGTTAGTTAATCTAAATCCATATTCTTGTTAATTTTTGAAATAAAACATTTTAAAAATTATAAAAAGATGCATTCTTATTATAACAACTTCAAACAATACCCAAAGCAGGTAAAGCATAAAACAAAAGCCATCTCATCCAAACCTTCCATAATTATACCCTCCAAAGATGAGAGCTCTTCAGTTGAGACAGAGCCATGCTATAGGCTGGGTTGTTTTAGGCTGTTGAAGCTGTGGATGAGGAAGAGGAGCATGTGAAGGTGGACTGTCCTGAATTTGTTCCCATTGCAGCAAAGCAAAGAGAGGAGAAGAAAAAATCTGGGCTTGACACTAAGATCCCAATCACAGTTATCACCAGATGTTTAGGTAACTAACCATCCTGGCCAGAAAATGCAGTGAACTCTGGTGTCCTGGGATTTTAGAGGTTACTGGTGCCTCTTCTCCTTAGGTACTGGGGCCTCCTGGCTGAGAGCAAATGTCTTGGAGGTGCTGGGAAGACAACGCTCTTGAACTATGTTTTGACAGAACAACATAGCAAAAGAATAGCAGTCATTTTAAATGAATTTGGGGAAGGAAGTGCAGTGGAGAAATCCTTAGCTGTTAGCCAAGGTGGAGAGCTCTATGCAGAGAGGCTGGAATTGGAAATGGTTGTCTTTGCTGTTCAGTGAAGGACAATAGCCTTAGATCTATGGAGGATTTGATGGAGAAGAAGGGGAAATTTAATTACATACTGTTAGAGATCACTGGGTTAGAAGATCCTGGTGCTGTAGCCTCTATCTTTTGGGTTGATGCTGAATTAAGGAGTGATATCTATCTTGATGGTATCATAACTGTTGTAGATTCAAAATATGGATTGAAACATTTAATAGAAATAAAACCTGGTGGCCTTATCAATGAAGCTACCAGGGAAATTGCTTTGGAAGATATCATTCTCATCAATAAAACACAATTGGTTCCAGAAGAAGATTTAAACAAATTAAGAACAACCATTAGATCAATAAATGGACTAGGAAAAATTTTGGAAACACAGAGATCAAGAGTTGATCTGTCTAATGTATTAGATCTTCATGCTTTTGACAGTCTGTCTGGAATAAATTTGCAGAAAAAACTTCACCATGTGCCAGCAACACAAGCTCACCTTGATCAGAGTATTGTTACAATCACATTTGAAGTACCAGGAAATGCAAAGGAAAAAAAATCGAAATGTATTTATTCAGAATCTTCTGTGGGAAAAGAATGTGAGAAACAAGGATGATCATAGCATGGAAGTCATATGGCTAAAAGGGCTGGTGTCAGTCAAAGACAAACCACAACAAGTGATTGTCCAAAGTGTCTATGAGCTCTATGATCTGGAAGAGGCTCCAGTGAGCTGGAAAGATGACACCGAGAGAACAAATTGATTGGTGTTTATTGGTAGAAATTTAGATAAGGATATCCTTAAACAGATATTTAGAGCTACTGTGACAGAAACAGAAAAGCAGTGGACAACACATTTCAAAGAAGGTCAAGTTTGTCCATAACACTATAAGCATTTCTTATCAAAAGGATGGATGATAAAAATGAGAATAAGTTTCCTACTGGGAATATTTCAGGCAACGATTCTTTTCATTACTTCTGTTATTAATTCCAACATGCTTTAAAATAATATTTATTTTACAAAAGACATAAAATTCAGTAAATTAGTACCATAAAACATTTAACATTTATGCAATAAAATATTAATATAATTTTAAAAGATGAGTATTTTCAAATGTCTTTTGAAATATCCTTCATGATCCATTAATACACCTGAAAATACATGCACATAAATCTAATAGTAAATTTTATGTTTAAGAGTTAATTTGGTCTAATGTAGAGATTCTAAGATGTACCAAGTTTTGAAATGCAGAAGAACAAATTATTTAAAATCCCAGGAGAAATATGACTTTCCTTGGATCCAAAGAGATGGCTTGAGAAGGAAGTTAAAATATTTCAGAGTGATGGCTTCATAGACATATCAGTCCCTAACTTGTGCAACTGCTTTTTTTTCTAATATCCACCCTGGATTTTCTACCATCCTTAGGAAAGAACTAGTGTCTATGCAAAGGGATTGTTTTTAGCCCAGGAGCTATCCTGCAGCCCCTCCTTCTCTTCACCAAGACTCAGTTCATTCTTTCTAGAATAATGCCTCAGCAGCTTCTATAGGAAGTTAGCAGTGCTCTTTGGCACTCTAAATTCGGTGTGGGTATGATTACCTTAATTTCAGCCCTTCTTTAAGATCATACCAATATCATGAGAAGCACATAAATTTCTTTATTATTCCAAGTGAATAATTTCAACACACACACACACACACACACACACACACACCCTCCGAAATACAAATATTGACTTTAAAAGACAGTACAACTTAATACTATAAGACAAAGGGAACTAGATTCCTAACTTAGTTTTACAAGACATTCCTCCTCCCAGTGGAGCTGGTTCTTCACATTAATAGGAATAAACAGAGTAGTATTAGAGTCACTGGTCACTGTCTTCCTTGCGACCCCATCGCCATCCCTCTGCCCCTGGACCTGCAAAGTATAAAACATGGGCAATTACTGGATCTTAAAATTTTGACTGACTTTTTACTTAGCAATTTCCTCATGTATATATATGTGTATCTTTTTTGAGAGTTGTCTACACAAACCAACACACGGTACATAGACATGTACAACATATTTACACACTTTCTATGTATCATCTTAGCCATCTTGTTCTTGAGAAGTTAATATGTTTTCCCACTAAGTGTGAACTCTTAAAAAATTAATTGCTAGTAAATATTCTTTTGTTATGCAAAGGTGATCGTTGAAGCCTATGAGGTCCTTTTTGAATCACAATATCTCATTTTGAGTTATCAGTAATCCTTTCAACCAACTTGGTGGTACTCTCACTTTTGATAAGGATGACTTCAATATCCTCATCTTCATTATTGATACAAAATATTGCATAAGACAGATCATTTAAGAGAAGCCTGTGAGACCTCTCTCCAAGGTGACACTTATCCTTTGATGGAAGTTCATTGGCTACAAGTTTTAAACCAGCTACAGCTTTAATTGTACTATCATCCATCACATATTTCTCTGCCTTGTCTGCAAAGAAATCATGCAACTCTTTGCCAAATTCCTTGGTGAAATCCAGATATATTGCTTATGAAATTTATCTAATCTGCCCTTTGTTAACCTTCTCAAGGGAGGAAATGAGGTTAGTTTGGCCTGACTTCAGGCACTTGGGTTAGCTCACGATGATCATCACTTCTCCACTTTAGAAGCACTCACAAATCATCTCTATTACTGTTCCTTCTAGACCTTTTGTTTCCATGAGATACACCTAATGTGTAATTTCTAGAATCTATTCCTATTCTTGTCTCTAAGATTTCTAGGGTTATCTGCAGTGATTCTGGGACTACACCTGCATAATCTTTTTGGTATCACATCAATAAATTATTCCCATGCTCCAAAATGCACTTGGGCTTGAATTCATTTCAAAGAGCTGGATTCTTTAACACTGTCACCCAGGCATATCTAGAGCTTTAATTTTTACCCATTCACATATGTTTTATTGTTCCAATTTGATGATCATCATTCTTCTTGATAAAAAATCATTGAGTATATTAGCTAAGACACTCTTGGTTGAAAGTAATAGAAATTCCAACTTAAGCTGCCTAAAATGGTTAAGGTATGTATACCTTTCAGAGGTAGAGCATGCTTCAGGATTTGTTGAGCTGTGCTGCTTGCTCTTTATATGTTTCTAGACCATGACTTATAGCACCAACATCATAATAAGCCTGATTGTGGTTGTAGTCATAAGACGGCTGCCAGCAGCAGTCCAAGTTCATGTTTTCTTGTTCATATTATGCTTGAGAGAAAAGAGAGAGAAAGAGAGGAAATGAGCAAGAGAGAAATTCCTCCAAGCTTTCCCTGTAGACTGATTGGCATCCATATGTCATAATCCCATCCATGTATTAAAGTACTCCAAATGGATTAAGCTAATTGAGACCCATCATGGATCTAAGAATAGTGAGAACAAGCTTGGAGAAAGTATGAATATCTCCCAAATAATGATTTTGTTAGTAAGGAATTAAGGACGGATGGGATAAATGCTGGGTAGAAAACCAAACCTGATCACTTTAGGAAACAAATAAGAAATGGAGAAATTCTTTTCATTTGTTTTCATTTTGTTAGTGTCCCCAAACTGTGAAGCTAGACCTTTCTAATTATGTTTTCTGCACTGAATATGCTCTGAACATCTTTTATCAACTACAACATGTAGTTTCAACTTATTCTAGATTTTTATATTCTAGTCACTATTCTTTAAGAGGAGAGCTCTACATTTGCATTTTCATTGGTTATATTCCTCTCTTTCAATCTTTTGTGCATGGCCATTTAAAACTGCATATCAAATCCTTTTCTTCTGTAGAAGAACTAATAATAATACTGTCCCAAAAGGCCAATGACTTTCCCAAGGTCACAAAAGATACGGTATTAGAACACAGGTTTCTTCCATTCTTGACCATAACTATTCCCAGGAGTGACTGGTTAACTCTTGGTGGCTCTTAATGGAAGAGATTCCATCCTTCTTGTCCACTGTACACCAAACATCTTTCTTTGTGAAAAGTCCCATCCTTTAAATAACTTCTCCTTTTCAATACAGAAGCCCTGCTCAGTATTAGTGGGAGGGTGTCCAGAATTATACATCACTCTGATGATTCCTTAATAGCAAAATTTAGTCCCTGAATTTTATGATGTGTGGAAATATAAGAAATTTTTGGTTCAGTTGAATTTCATTTCTATCACTTACTTTAGCAAGTTGCCTAACCTCAGAGAGGTTCCATTTTCTCATTTGAAAACTAAAAAGTATTATTTATCTGAAATGGTGTTATAATAAGAGTCAAATCTGGTTAAATACATGAAAAATTTTTTACATAAAATAGTCAGTAAACGATGGCACGTAAGTTGTAGTTTTCACTGTTGCTGCTACTGTCATCTATAAATTACAGTGAAACTTTTAGCCAGAATCCCTGGAGGCACTGAATGATGTCCCTAACTTGCCTATCTATGTCGATAGTGTTTCCTGTGCCTAGACTGCCCTTTCCTATTTTATATACTACTAAAACCTGCTTCATCCTTCAAGAAAATTCTCTCTTTTTGTTTCCTTCAAACATAACTTCATGAGTTAAAGTGCTATAATTAGTGTCTTTTCATCTTTCCATGTTTAATTTAATCATAAGTATGCCATTAATGTGAGCTTAGGAGAGGCAAGTACATTCATTTGGTTTGAACATAATATGAAACAGTGGGAGCAATGGGAAGAAATTTCATTGAAATTTGAAAAAAATGTAGATATATTATAGATCTTTTTAAAATCTCTGTCTTGAAAGATTTTACCAAAAATGTATGGAAAACATTTTAAAGGAAGTCTTAGATTTATGCACCTGCCTAAATTAAGGTATCCTCTCCCTCTCACATACTATGAAAAATATTTAATACAATCAAACTAAGACTCTGAGTCACTCAAATATTTGGATTGAAATCAAGGTTTAGAGACAAATGAAAAACATTTTTGAATAGTGTTGCAATAATCAGTAGGACTTGATAGTAAATTCCAGGATTCAAGAGCTGTTGAATCTGTGACTTAAAGCAGGTCCTCTTTAGGCAGAAGACACAGCAAAGACAACCCAGTGGGAGTCCTTCAGGAAGCTTTGCCACAGCTGTGAGCGAATCTCACGTAAACCTTGTCATCACTTCAGGGAGCACAGGCTTCATTTCTAGGGCCAAACCAGATGGAAAGAGAGATTTATTAAAACATTCTCCCCTCACTACAAAGAGGTTGAAAAATGCATTCAACAAAGTGACACAGGAAAGTTGGCTCAAGAGAGAAACCTGGTGGTACAATCCCAGGTACTGGGGAAGTGACATTCATTATAGAGTTGATACTTTTTCAATTGACTCATACAGCACCAAAGTGGAGCAGGTTGTGAGAAAGTGGCTTTGGCTGGAGAGCTGGCCAAAGCAATTTAAACTGAGCCAGTAATCAAGGATGGGCCAAGCCAAATTCTGATAAATCTCCCTACTCTGATATTAGAATTCCTTTCCTTTTCTAAAAATGTTTTTATGTTGTCCAAGAAGCCTCACCCAGACATGCCTACCTTTCTTATGTTTTCTATCCGCTTTCCTCAAGAAAAATCAGACTATTCTGGGTCTTTTTTCATCATAGAACTTAGAGGTATCTTGTTAGATAATCACCCAGATCAATAATTTTGAGGAAAGATTTAATTGTTCACAATGATTTATGGTGGATATTAACAACCAAACAGATCATGCATTTTATCAGGTATATTAGGTATATTAATATCCCCATAACTCATGCCTATCCTTTTGTTCGAGTTATTGATATCTCTTCCAAAAACGATCTGAGGATGCTTTCTGTGCTATATATAGAACAATCATATACCACCACTATCACATACTGATTTGTCAATTGCTGAGATTTATGACAAATTATGGTCCCTATGTATTTCCAGCACTTTGAGAAGCCCTTGGAAGAAATATTTAGGTCCAAAGGCTTCTTGGAACTCCCCTTAGTACTTACCCTATAAGCGGTGAAAAGGGAAGATCAATCCTGTGGCACAGAGCATAACAGGTGAGTTGTCCTTGGATTCTGACAAATGAAAGGAGGGACTTGAACAGCAGTTGTGCTAGAAAAAGCTCAGCTGCGAAGACACTGATATTGTCACTTACCTCCTTTTCAAGTCAATGCATCTTTATTGAGTTTCTGTGTCTCAGGTCCTGTGCTTGGTGCTAAGGAGAGAAAGCTAAGACATGGTCCCTGTCCTAAGTAGTCTAAAGTCTGATTGAGAGAAGCAAATATGTAAACAAATATAACCCAAAATAATTATATTCTCTTAAACTACTTTAGCAGTTGTAGAGATATAAGATATTGTTAAGAGTAATAACATCCAATGTTAATTAAGTCCGTGTCATGAAACACTCTTTTAAGTGCTTTTAGTATTATTATTGTGTTTATTTCTCATAACAATCCTGTGAGGTGAAACTTTTGTTATTTGATTTTCTAGATAAAGAAATTGAGGCTTATAGATGTTGAATAACTCACACAAGATTGTACTACGTAAATGCTGGAATCAAAACCTAAATTTTAGCAGGCAAGTTTGACATAAAATCTCATGTTCTTAACCTCTACCCTCTATTACTGTCTTGCTGTTTCCAAAATATTTTTAAATACTCAGGAGTTATTTGATTGAGTCTGTGGTAAACAAACAAGCAAAAATCATAGGTCCATTTTGTAAATGAAAATTTGCTATAGAAAAAATATTTTCCTCCCAAATTCATATGTTGAAATCCTAACTCCTGAAGTGATAATATTTGGAGGTGAGTAATTTGGGCAATGTTTTGGTCAAGAGGGTGGAGCCCTCATGAATGAGATTAGTGCCCTTAAAACCAAAGAGACCTCTGGCCTCTTGTTAACCATGTGAGAACACAGCTAGAAGTCAACTGTCTGTGAACCAGGAAGCAGAGCTTGACCAGACACTAACCCTGTGGTACCTTGATTTTGGACTTCCCAGCTTCCAGAACTGGGAGAAATAAATGTCTGTTGTTTAAGCCACCCAGTCTATGGTATTTTTGTTATAGGAGCCCAAATGGACTAAGGCAAAAACAAAACAAAACCTGAGCTTTGGGATACTTAAGACATCACTCAAACAATGGCCCAGAATGGGATTACAAAACCAGGTCTTTTGGCCCAAGTCTTCTTTTCCTCTTTTTGCTCTAATTTGCACCTCTCAAGGTTTGGGTACTGTAAGTAGAAATCATAGCTCCTCCCTTCTCTGTGTACAAAAGGGAAGACTCAACAGTTTCTTTGAAATCCAGAGTTAGCCAGTTTGGATGGCATTCTTGGCAAAATTGTATTTGTGACTTCAATGGATATAGATTTGTTGGCTTCTGCAAAACTAGGCAAGGGGTCATTTAGAAAGAAAGAATTGGCTTAGGATGTGCATGACCTGTGCTTTCTGACCCAGAACGTGAGGAAAAAGACAGCCTGAAGCATGTCACAGGGGTGAAAAGGAAAGCGTAAATAATGTCACCCATAATGTAATATGGTTCAGGGGAAGAAACGGGGTCAGGCCATTAAAGAGACGAAGATGAGATCATTATGCTTTAACAAGGCAAACTGTGACCAGAGGAAGACAGGAATGAAAAGTGGACTGGGACACTGAAAACCAGTATGCGAACACCAGGGGGAAAACAAAGCTGTCTAATCGAAACCATATTCCCAGCTCCGGAAATGAAAGCTCGGCTCTCAGGCAGTAATGCAAGAAGGGTGAATGAGATTGCAGAGAAGAGGCAAGCGGACTGAGGAAGTTGTAAATACAGTGAGGGACAGAGAGTGGCACGTGGCCTAAAGGAGCACCCCGTGGTCGAGGAAATGGAGACAGCTTTGAAACAAAGCTGAAGGAGGGCAAAAGTGCCTCTGGATAGGCAATGCTAGAAATTCAAGACCCAAATTCTAATCCCAGAGGAGAAAACCAGCTCAGGAAGGAGAAGTCAAATCTCAAAGGGAGAAGAGGTAGAGGTTAATGGAAAAAAAAATATTTCAAGTCAGCTTTGCCTCTGAAGGTGTTGAACTGAAGTCTGTGGCAATCAACATGAACAGAGGGTTTTAGTTCTCCAGTGCTGGTGTGAAACTCAAAACCCTCTTAATGTTCTGCCTAGAGAATTCTGTATTTCCCTGTTTTGACCTACAGCCATGAAACTTGTCTGAGGACCTTGGGCTGAGGGCCTGAGAGGATTCAGATTGCTACAGAAACCTTCTAAGTCCTTACTGTACTTCAAATGCCAGCCCACCCCAAATCCATACTGTCTCAAACACCAGCTCTGTAGTGATAGGTACCTTCTTTTTAATGAGCAGAAGAGGTTTGGCAAAAAGTTTCCAGGCAGCGGAGACTTTTCTTGGTGATTGATTTGATGGCACAACCATGGGCAGAATGTGTGAGGAAAAATGTACCACTGATGAAACCACTGCAGAAGCAGCGGACACAAGGCTCTTAGAGATGGAACAATAGTTTAAAAATAAAATATGTACTGGCCACAAGGTGTGCTACCAAAAGATAAGTTCAGTTATTTGTTTTACTGGCTTTCCCTAACGGCTTAACAAAGAGGCAAAATAACTATAGTCATGCGTCACTTAATGATGGGGATACATACTGAGCAATGGGTCATTTGATGATTTCGTCATTGTGCAAACATTGTAGAGTGTACTTACACAAAGCTATATGGTATAGCCTGCTACAGACCTAGGCTAAATGCTATAGCCTATTGCTCCTAGGCTATAAACCTGTACAGCATGTTACCCTACTGAATACTGTAAGCAATTATAGCATAATGATAAATGTTTGTGTCTCTAAGCATATCTAAACATAGAAAAGGTACAGTAAAAATGCTGTATTATAATCTTATGGAACCACCATCATATATGTGGTCCATCATTGACTGAAAGGTTATTATGCAGTGCATGACTGTATTTTAGGTTTGGAGCCTTCCCCTCCCCTGACCATTCTGTGGCAGAATAACTATGCAAATAAAGCTCTTTCTTTTTAAGAGAAAATTAGGATGGAAGGAAATCGTTAGACTTGTTTGAAACTCTCAACTGGCCAATTTGAGAATTTAATAAATTCCTGCTTTTTTACTCAATCTTTCGTTCAGTTATTAATGGAATTCCTAACAACACCAGGCATTGCGATGAGTCCTGGGAATTCAACAGTAAACAAGACAGATACGGTCCCTGCCAACGACAATTCAGAGGAGAGGCAGACAAACTCACAACCAATTGCTTAATTAGAGTTGTTATCAGTGCTATTAGGAAAACTTAGCATATTTTATGATATTTATATATTGTTTATATATTACATAACATACATGTGACATGACCTAGTAGAGGGAGAGGGGCTCAGAAATCTTCTCTAAGAAAGAGATATTTTATTTGAGAACTCAAAGCAAATATGAGTTGCCAGATATACCTGGGGCAGGGAAGGGAACAAGAGAGCATTTGGACAGAATGTAAAAAGGCTTTTGGCAGAAAACAGCAAATGTAACTTTTATAAAACTGCATGAAGTGAAGGGAGTACAGCAAGGAAGAGGGATCAATACCAGGTTACCCAGGGATTCACAGGCCTTGATAAGGGTCTTGGACTTTAGCCTAAGATCACTGGTAAGAAATGACATTTTTAGCAGGAAGTCAAATGTTCTCATTATTCTTTTAAAAATGTATTTTCATATGTCTCTGTTACTCATGGTCATATTTTGGCTACAATTTATTTCCTATGTTTTGGCATAATTTTTAAAGGTAGCTTCTTCATTAATCCCTGTGGTTATACATTTCAGTCCAGGCCAGATCCATCTAGTGGCGTGTTGAAGTCAGCCTGTACCATCTGGTAAGAACTGACTGCGTTCATCTTGTCCTGACTTTACATTCAGGGACATAGAGATGGAAGCTAAAAATCAGTGATAGTCAAAATATTTACTCCGTGAAAACTGGCAAACACCACGAAAAAGGGCTTAAAAGAGACCCAACTTACCACATTGCGCAAGAGCCCTCTCTAAGGTCAACTGTTTGGAGAGGTTGTCTGATCACAATTTAGAGGAACGAAATCCATGAAAAAAATCATACACGCACACACATATACACATACACACATATAATCTCATATTAATATATGTATGTTTATAAAAATAATATTTGTATAAAATAATGTATGTATCATATATAAATATCTATAATCACATATGTATTATTTGTTTATATATACACATACATACGAGAGAGCTTAAAAAAAGCTGCTTGTTCTTAGAGAGTTTTCATCAAGTCACCAAGTGCCTTGGATTGTACTTGGCACATAGTAAATATTCAGTAAGTTTGTACTAAATGAATGAGGAAAAAAACTCTGCTATTTAATACACATATTCTCAGATTCTAACTACCTCTACTCTTTCCAACATATATACATATGGTCAAAAAGTTAATCCCAGTGCACTCTGAAGAGCTCAAAAACACTGCACATGGGAAAAGCAATCAAGGTGGCTGGTAGCAGTCTTAAATAGACATGTGATTTGTGTAAATATGTGTAATTTACAACGCCATTTCAAAGTGCTCTACTGATGTCTGAGTCCGTGAGCTAGCAGAGCTGTAAATGGAGAGCTATACTAACCCGACTGCTGAAAGATATCAAGTACCATCCATATCAAGCCTGCAGCTTATCAGAAATTCCTATTGGGATCACTCTTACTAAATGATGCAGCAAAATCTTGTTTCTCCTTCCTAATTAATTGGCAATGTTGCTTCTTCTGAGAATTTTCCATAGATCCTCCAGGAGGGAAAAAGATGTCTCTTTTATGCTCTCAGAGCATTATGCTTACAGTAATATACAATACATTGTATTTCAGTATGCCTTTTAAAATACTAGGTACATATATTAGCACAGATACAGAGATTTGTATATATTTCAAGTCCTTTGATTATAGAAACTGTCTCTTTTTGCCTCATGATCTCCCCACAAAAAGTTGAATATGCTAAAACATTGTCTGTTTTCCTGTCTAGCATCTCTCCTCCAACAGATGACAATTGACTAGAAACAAAAGGCTATCTTATCCATGTTTGTACCGCAGCCTCCAGCTGAGAGGCTGAACGTAGAAGACACTTGATAAATCTGGTTGAATCGGCTGGGCACGGTGGCTCATGCCTGTAATCCTAGCACTCTGAGAGGCTGAGGTGGGTAGATCGCTCAAGGTCAGGAGTTCGAGACCAGCCTGAGCAAGGATGAGACCCCGTCTCTACTGAAAAATAGAAAGAAATGATCTGGACAACTAAAAATATATATATAGAAAAAATTAGCCAGGCATGGTGGCGCATGCCTGTGGTTCCAGCTACTTGGGAGGCTGAGGCAGAAGGATTGCTTGAGCCCAGGAGTTTGAGGTTGCTGTGAGCTAGGCTGACGCCATGGCACTCACTCTAGCCCAGGCAACAAAAGCGAGACTCTGTCTCAGAAAAAAAAAAAAAAAAAGCTCAATACAATCCAACACTCCTGCCTCTAGCGCCCCCTGTAGGATAATCTATTCATGTATATTTCAGCTGTTAAGAGCTTTTTCATGAAACGTAGCCTTAGATGATTTTAGCGATACCTCAACAAACAAAAATACTTCATATAAACACAACACAGAAAATCCCAATCCCCAAATCTATACTGAGACAGCACTGCTCTCCACAATCACTCAGAATCATTCCAAATACTGAGGTGGCTCCTGTCATTATTAAGGAGCTGAGGGTTGCAGATGATTACATAAACAACACAATCAAGGATGGTAACAGCCTGGGGCACTTTCTGGGCATGTTCAGGGTGGCATGGCCATAGACCACACTCTATTAGAATCATCTTCCCCATCTATTAGTATCATCTTCCCCATAAAACTCTGACTACGCTAAGGTCCATTATTTCCCCTTTATGTCCAACATTAGTATCAGTATTTTGATTTTTTTCTTTCATTTTAAAAAAATTGTTTTGCTTTTGTTCCTGTGAGATTTTACTTCATGAGAATCACTGCATTCATGCCAAGGAGAAAAAATAACGCAGTTGCTGTGAAACACCAAAGGGCCAATAAATGAGCTAGGCTCATTTATTAATGAAAGCACAGTAGCTCTGCACAGTGCACTTCATTCAAAATGACAAACCATAATCCTCTGGGTCACACTCACAAACACTCTATCACTGCCTGCCAAGGCCCCACAGTCCTCTGAATGGAGAATAAGCCTGAGTGTAAGGGAGGACTCCAAGTAAGCTGGCTTTCATTTGGCAAGGCTTCCTTAAAGTGGTTACTTTGCAGCACATCTTACGGAAGAGAAGAATGTGGACTGCCAAAGAGAAGGGGTAAAAAGACTCAAAAGATGTATGGTGTGGGCGACCCTGAGGACAGAGCCAGCTGCAGGAATAAACTATGTTACGCACACTCGTGCACAGAGGGAGTAAGACAATGTCTAGATGAAACTTCAAGAAAATGTCTTAGAAACAGAATACCAGAAATCAACCACATTTCAGAAATAAGTTTATTATTACAAGCTTCAAAGAACCCCTGAATTTTAAACTGAACCCTAACTAAATTCTGGAAAAACAAACACTTACAACCCTCCTGGAACTTACCAACTTTATAGTGTACACATCCTTCCAAATCCCCTACGGTTGTCCATCCCTGCTTCTTCTCAACTTCTGGATCGTTGTGAAGTATTTTATTTCTTAACCAGGACAAATAGTAGACACGTAACTTATCCTTTTTGCCTAGCAAAATAAATATAAATATTTTACATGCATATTCAGAAGTTGGTATCATCATTAATAACAATAGTAACCAAAAGAAAATTCCATAAACAATAAGTATCATTTCCTTTAATGGAACTACTTTGTATCAAAGTTTTACCAGAAACTTAATCCAAGCTATTCAGATAGACTTTTGAAACCCCTACAAAATTATCATTGGGTGTACACTTGGGCTAGAAGGAAAGGTTTTAAAAAAAATAATGAATTCCCATTTATCTAGATGGATATCATAAATAAACTAAAAATTAATACAAACACCTGCAAACAATACAACAAATAGAGTTTATAAAATGCTTTCACATGTATTATGCCATCTGATTCTGAAAACTCTCTAGAGTAGCTACAAGCTCCCATTTGACAGATGAGCACAGAAGGGTTAGATCGATCACCCAATGCAAAGACTTAAATCTAGTAAAAGGCAAGTCACAAGTAAGTTAGAGATGTGTACCACTTAAATAGCTAACAAAGAATTCACAGCTAGAATATGTAAAGAACTCCTATCAATCAAACAGAAAAAGAGTTAACCCAGTAGAAAAACTGGGCAAGCCATTAGAACAGGAACTTTGCAAAAGAAGTGATCTCACAGATACATAGAAAGAAAGGTGCTTGTTCTCAATAGTCAACAGAGAATGTATGTTAAAACAATAATGAGACAATTTCATACATCTATCAAGATGTCTAGAATTAGGAATACTGATAACATCAAAGGTAGGCAAGGTGTGGAGGAACCAGGAATTTCATAAATTGGTGTTGTAAACTGTTAGAACCATTTAAAAAAGTTTGGTGTTATCCATTAAAGTATGATATATGCATACTCCACATATGATACAGTAATTTCTTTCCTAATATAAATGTAAATGGATGAGCCCCCAAGTGCACGAACAGGAATATTCATAGCAGCATTGTTCAAAATAGCCCCAAACTGAAAACAACACTGATATCTGTAGAATGAGTAAATAAATTGTGGTGTAGCCATAGATAGGAACAACAAGAAACAAACTACAGCTACAAGCAACAACAACAGCATAATGATGTTGACCAAATGCAGCCACAAATTCACATCAACAAGCTAAAGAAGAAAATTCTTATCAATAGATACAGAAAAGGTATTTGACAAACCCCACATCTATTCATGATAAAAACTCTCAGGAAAATAGGAATAGAGGGGAACTACCTCAATTTGATATGAAACATCTACAAAAATCCTACAGTTAACATACTTAATGGTGAGAAACAAATGCTTTCTTTCTAAAATTGAGAATAAAGGAGGGATGTCCCCTCTTAGAACTCCTATTAAAGACCATACTGAGTGTCCTAGCTGATGTAATAAGACAAGAAAAGGAAATAAAAGTATAAGGATTGGGAAGGAAGAAATAAAACTGTCTTTGTTCATAAAAGACATGACTGTCTCTATAGAAAATCCCAAAGAATCAGCAAAAAAACCTCCTGGAACTAATAAGCAATTATACTGAGGGTTGCAGACACAAGCCTAATGTATAGGTCAATCACTTTCCTATTACCAGCAACAAATAATTAGAATTTGAAATTAAAAACACCATTTATACTAGCACTTACAAAAAATGAAATAGCTATCAATCTACCAAAATAGCCTTTTCTAGATCTCTTTAAGGAAAACTACAAAATTCTGATGAAAGAAATCAATGAACAACTAAATAAATGGAGAGATATTTCCATGCTCATGGACAGGAAGACTCTATGTTGTGGAGATATTAGTTCTTCCCAACTTGACGTATAGATCCAATACAATTCCAATCAAATCCCAGAAAGTTATTTTATACATATCGATAAAATGCCTCTGAAGTTTTTATATGGAGAGGCAAAAGACCCAATGTAGTCAACACAGTATCAAAAAAGAACAGTGTTAGGACATCGGCACTTTGAGACCAGAATCTGCCAACCTCTTCATTTGCCAGCAAATTAATAAATTTCTTTTTTCTTCTCCTCAAAAAAAAAAAGTTGGAAGCAAGTACCTGACTCCAAGATTTATTATAAATTTACAGTAATCAAGACAGTGTAGGCATTAGCAAAAGAATAGACTAATAGATCAATGAAACAAAACAGAGAGCCCAGAAATAGATCTATACAAATGTAGTGAACTAATCTTTAGCAAAGGAGCAGAGACAATTCAATGGAGAATGGACAGTCTTTTTAACAAATTCTGCTGAGACAACTAGATATTCACATGCAAAAGAAAATGAATCTATACAGACTTTGAAACACTCAAAAAAATCAACTCAAAATGGATCAACTCAAATGTGAAACACAAAGGTATAAAGCTTCTAGAAAATAACAGAACAAAATCTAGGTGACTTTGGATTTAGCAATGACTTTTTAGATATAATACAAAATGCACAACTCTTGAAAGAATAAACTGATAGTTGTATTTCACCAAAGTTAAAAATCTGTGTTCTGCAAAAGACCTCATTAAAGAGAATGAACAGATAAGCCACACAAATAGGGAGAAAATATCTGCAAAACACTTGTATGATGAAAGACATCCAAAATATACAAAGAACTCTTAAAATTCAACAGTAGGAAAACAAACCCAATTACAAAATGGACTAAAGATGATCTGAGGAGATACCACACCAAAGATATACAGACAGCAAATAAACACATGAAAAGATGCTCGGCATCATATATCATTAAAGAATTGCCAATTAAAATGAGATACATCTACTAGTTCCTACTCACCTATCGAAATGGCTAACCTGCAAAACACTGGAAAAATGTTTATTAAAAAAAGTCTAGAAAAAAAGTTTATTTAAAAAAAAGAGAAGCAGCTGCTACCAAAATACACATGATTTTACCATTGTGTAAATTTAGCTAAATAAAGGTGAAAACCAGTCTTTGGTGTTCAAAGTCAGGACGACAGTGCTAGGGGCAGTGCCTGAGTGGCAGTACGAGACACCCTCTAGGAGCATTCCCCGAACAGGGAATGCTCGGTTTCTGCACCAGGCCAGGGGCTGCCTGGATGGATTCTATCTGTGACAGCCCATGGAGCTGTATGTGGATCTGTGCACTTGCTGTATTATGTCACACTTTAATACAATCCTTCTAACTTCTGAAGAACTTTTTGTGGGAAAATGTTCAGTATATGTTAAGTGAAGAAAAAGACCACATAGTTTAATGCATAATGTTTTGTTCCTATACTGTGAGATATATTTATAGAAAAGAAGAGGGGAAAATATAAAAAGTTAACAAGCATTATCTCTGACATAGAGGTGACATGTTGTTTTATTTTTCCTAAGTGTTTTCTATTTTTGAAGCTTCCTACAATTGACATGTGTTACTTTTAAGACTATGAAAACCATTAAAAGCTACTAAAGAGTGAAAGAATATAGAAAAGTAGACCAAAAAACAATTGCTGCTATCAGCTTCCCACAAATTGTCTCATTTCACTGGATCAAAAAATGAAGTTTAAACTTTTAGCTGTAGATTCGTTATTTTTTCTCCAATTATAAAAACTTCCCCATCAACACTCAAGTTTTAAATGGCTGCTTTCTCATTTAAGTAAAAAATAGTGAAATTTTTGCATTTCCACAAACTTCTTTACTTATAACCAAAAGCATATATAAAAAGTAAAATAACTGCAAGCAAATCTGTTACATATAAAGAAATATACCAAGCTTACAGTAGCAGATAATTAAATCAAAATCACTGGTGGTCTCACAAGACTTATTTACAGTCTTGTAATTTTGCATACCTTCTGATCTGGCACTAACACAAATTTTAGGAAATTACAATTTATGCAACATGGTATGTGCCCCCCAAAGGTTAATTAAGCTACAAGGATATTTGTGGAAAATGTTTACATGTGAGAAAGAAAAGGGAATAACCTGAAGGGCAACGACAGAAGATAAGGAAATAAATTTTATCACATCTATGCAAGGAAACATTCTCTAGCCATGAAAAATGTATAGACACCATGGAGAAATGTTTAATGGCATGGAAAAAGCAGGCTACCTATTTGGGTAATCAGGCATGGATGGGATATACCCCAACGTGAGGACAGGGGTTGCCGTGGGTGGAGAGATGGGAAAGGGGACACTGACTGCATGTATGACAAGGTATCGTGACATCTGTGAAAGGTGGCTAGACGATACATGGGTCCTATTAGTCCTCATTATTATTATTCTCTGTATGTCTGAAATATCACATAACCTTTTTATGCAGACTTTTTTCCTTAAGTGTTTATACTGAGTGTGGTATATGCTTACAAGATTGGAGGCTAAAAACTTAAAAGTTAACGGATATTATCTCTGGATGATTTTACTTTTTATTTCTCCTAGTTCCTTTTCTGCAATGGTTTTTTACTTTCTAAAGTCAACATATATATTAGGTTATTAAATATGAAATGTCCGATTTTCTTAAGTATTAAGTTTGACAGTTGATATCTCTGACATTTCACTTTGACACTTCTTTTTTATTGTGAAGGTGCATCCCCATTCCTTCAAACGCACATTTTAGCTTGTGATTATCCTTCAAATTTTTTTAGAGCAATTTTTGTGAAACCAAGGATAAGTCAAAAGTTCGTGTTATTTCTGAATATGAGTTCCGTAGTGGAACCAATGCAGCAAAGATAGCTCAAAATATGAGTGAAGTGTTTGGCAAGGATATGACTAATGAATACACAGTACATTTATGGTTTGAAAAGTTCCATTTTAGTGATTTTAATCTTGAAAATGAGCCACGTGGGTGACCTGAGACCAAAGTGGATAATGATGAGCTGAAAGCTGTAGTGGAAGTGAATCCATCTCAACCTACACGTGAATTAGCACCAAGGTTTGACGTTACTATTCCAACAATATTGGACTATTTGAAACAAATGGGCAAGGTAAAGAAGCTGGATAAATGAGTTCCCCATGAATTAAATGAACATCAGAAGAGAAATCATATTGAAGCTTGCTTTTCTTTGCTGTAACAATACAAAGGTGAACCATTTCTACATATTGTCACATGTGATGAAAAATGAATTCTTTTTGACAATCGCAAGCATGATGGGTGGATAAAGATGAAGTGCCAAAACACAGTCCAAAACTGAATATTCATCAAAAAAAGCTAATGGTGTCTGTTTGGTGGTCCAAGGCTGGTATTATCCACTACAGCTTCATGAAACCTGGTCAATCAATTATGGCAGATGTCTACTGCAACCAACTGGATGAAATGATGAAAATGCTTGTGATTAAGCAGCCAAGATTGGTCAACAGAGACAAGCCAATCCTCTTGCAAGAGCACATGTTGCAAAACACAATGCTGCTCAAACTACAGAAGCTGGACTTGGAAACTCTCTGTCATCCACCGTATTTCCTAGACCTTGCCACCAACTGACTACCACTTCTTCCAGGCTTTGGACCACTTCTTGCAAGGAAAAATATTCAGTTCTCAACAAGCTGTGGAACGCCTTTCATGATTTCATTGTCACTTGCTCTCCAGGCTTCTTTGCTGCTAGCGTAAGCAAGCTACTATTAAGATGGCAAAATTGTGTTGATAGTTTAGGCGCATACTTTGATTAACTGTGCTGCTTCTTGTTTCAGATATAATAAACTAAAATTTTGATTCAAAACAGGACATTTCATATTAACGACCTATTAAAAAGAAAAATGCTCTTTTTAAAAAGAAGAAACTTACAGTGTCAAGTATTAATTGACACAAGAATAAAAAACACAATGCAATAATCGCAAAGAATAGCTCCTTTTGCATGTGAAAGCCTGGTGGGAGGGAGTGGACACAGACCTACACACTAGGTAAGGCAAGTGAAACCTAACCAGCAACAGAGGGGACAGTGGGTGGGTCATGTGGGAGATGTCAATGAGGAATCACATGTTCGTATGATTTTCAAGACTGTTCTCTGGAAGAGCCACAGGTCAAATGTGCATGTATGTGTTACCAGAATATATCTTACTTTCACATTATTGTAAAATCACGACACAGTTGTATCTCATTTAACCAGTACCCTGGAGAACATATGCCCTAACTGAAGATTAGCGTGTAAAGCTTAAATATTTTTAAACAGCATCATATATTCTGCTTGACTAAACACACACTTACCAGATATTGTCACCAAGACGTTCAAGCCCTCAAGTACATCCATTTGTTGAAACCGTCTTCGGTTGATCAGAGGATATACCTTCCCTTGGCCACTTCTGTCCAGCAGCATCAGGCCACTCTCTGTACCCACTAGTAAATTCACTCCTATTTCAGGGACAGAGAAAAGTATCAATGTTATGCTATGCTTGACAAACGGCTGAATTGTATGGAAAGAATAACATCATCTATTTGGAAAAAAGTGCAGCTTCTTTAATTCACCCAGAAAAAGAAATGCTTTGAATAGTCAGAGGTTAATGCAACCAAACCTGCAACACATCACCACATAGGCGTGATGGTGCCATAGCTCCTTAATCCTTACAGGAAAAAGGAAGCCTCACTCCCTCTATGTCCTTAACACACCATCAGTTTCCAGTTCTTCCTCGGTTGCCCCAGAATGTTGTAAGCTCACTATTTCTTGGTTTTACAGATTTAGCATCTAATTAGCCACTTTACACACATGCACAAAACTTCGTGTGACACCATGGTCTCTTTGTGCTTCCTTCACCTCCATTTCCATTGGCAAACTTAGAGCCTTTCTCAAACCCTTAACAAACAGCTCGTGATGTGGCATCTAGCACTCAGTTTAAGCTTTTCTTAAAGACCACTCTTCACCACCATCAAGAAACAATTGCACTCAATTCTCCTGTCACTCTATTTTTAGGAATATTAAAATACTGTGACCTCCCCATGCAACTTCCACGCTCTTTGACCATGTACTGTCACTATCTGTCTGATGACACATACCCACCTGTGCTTGAGCAGTACCTCAGAACCAGTAAATTCTAATTCCACACTGTACCTTCCTGCTTTTCCACCCACTACACATTTCTACTAAAACCAGCTTCCTGACTTCTGCCATTTCTATCAATAGCACTTAGCTAAACTAGCCACCATATCCAAATAAGACCTCCTCTTCTCTATCCCTCCTTTCCCTTTCTGCTGCTCTCAGAATTCTTCAGGCTTTGGCAACCTTGTAACTGATGGATAGAGACCTTAATTGAGGTTGTTAAAACAGTCTCTCTCTACTTTCTCATGACTGCACATCAAATCAATTCTAATTGACCTAAAATACTCTGAGTCACACCATATCTTCGAAAACTACAAACTCCATGTAGAAGATGTTCCAAGAGCCTCAGACTGGCATTCAAGACTCCCTGCCCCTTGAGCCAACTTACTTCTCCTTCTGTACCATTTACTTATTTCCCCAAATTTTCTTGGTTCCTTGGTCAAGAACCTTCATTACCTAAACTGCCTTTGTAACATGCAGCACACATTACCTTATACTCCTAGAGAACTGGGCATATACATGTTTGCCCTGATTCCCAAAACTGGGTAATAATCTCGCTGAGACAAGGAATAAAGTATATGTACTTTTACAAAGTAATTACTCGATCAGTATTTTCAGGTAGATGGGATGACAGGGAAGAATATCATGGCATGTGTGTGTACACACACCCACCCACCCACGCCCTATTTATAGAGAATCTGAAATGAATAACTGTGAAGGCAACAAGACAACAGCCCTCCTAACGCCCTCTCTCAGCTCTGTGCCTGTGCCATACCGAGTGGGTATCACCTCAACATTTAGAGGACAGTGTCTACTCAAGCGATCCTTGTGAGGAAACTGGAGGCACCTTTTGGGGTCCTGGCAGAAACTGGGAAACCCAGAATTTACATATAAATTGTCACTGCTATGCAAACTTGAATGAGAACTGCAGTGACTAAGGTCACACATGGACAACAGAAACATGCCAAAGCACTGCAGGCTCTGAACTATCACAATACCACCCCTGTAGTCCTCAGAAACTGTAAAAAATATAAAGAAATCCTTAGGAATTCAAGGAATAGACAGCTACAGTTTCTGATAATAGTGTGACCTGATAAAAGTCCCCCACTGAAAATCTACTACTCAACACACAATGTCATCTTCCCCTTGAAGAAACACTGCATGTTTTACAAGAGCATCTCTATGCACACACCTCCATCTCATCACAGACGCTCTCGTCTGGTGCTATCTAAGATAGTTTGCTAGAGTCTAACACAGCTCTATGAAATAGCTTCAGAAAATCTGACGAAGCCTCTGGAATTTGGGGGAAAGGGGAAGGCCTGAGTATTTCCTGCTTCCCATCCAGAGTGATCTTTAAAATAAATGTAAACAAGAACTCCCCAAAATGATCATATGTACAGCATAAGGAAAAAGGTTCATAGATGCTTATGGTTTCTTCTATCATCTATAATTACGATCTTTAGAACTTTCTACTGTGACATAAACATGCTCTTTATCTGTGCTGTCCGTCAGCCAATGGCCACATGTGGCTACTGAGTATGTGAAATGTGACTGGTATAAATGAGAAAATGGATTTTCTATTTTAATTCATTTGAATTTAAATTGCTACATGAGGCTGGCAGCTGTCATAACAGCACTGCTGTGGATGATACTGACATTTTATAAATCAGGTCATATCACAGCATGAATTGGCACTTATGGCCTTACACTTTTTAAACCTATAGTAAACCATTATGTTTTTATGAGCTTTCTTCTTTAATAGAACTATCATACTTGTCAGATAGGGACTTAATGCTAAGAGAAAAAAACTGTACAATTTAAAAACAGATTTATCAGTGTAAGAAAAATTAATATTTAATGTATGCAGTATGTTATACTCATTTTCATATCATTTATTTTTGACATTGACCATTTTTCCTTGTGTCTGTATCAAGGTAGAATTTATCTGAATATTATGCTTAGTGTTTTCCCTGCATATACCTAGGTGAGTTGATCTAAACAGCTTCAAAGTTATTTGCAGAAATGGCATTTACTGACAGAGCCACTGTCAAACAGCTCATTCCAAAGATTCCATTCTATATAATAATCCAATATATTCCTGGTCAGTCTTCAATATTAAGTAGATTAGGAAAAAAGCTCTGTCAAGAATCTGGTAATAACTACACAAAAATGTCAGCCTTGTGAAAAAATCCTATTATTTATAGCTTCCAAAAATAAACAGCATGTAAGCATCAACCTCAGAATTTTACAGTGAGAAAGAAAAAAGGAATAACATATAAAGTTGAAAAATCTTTTCACATAAAAATTTCAGATATTTTGGCACTTATACTCTACTTTCTAATTCTCCTTGATATATTTCCAATGTATAATTTTGAAAAGCTATGAGTGCTAACAGTCAAAAGAATACAGACACAGTCACTGAAAAGTAACAACCTTGGAAATTATGGGCCTATGAAAAAACTGAGTTCTATGCTGCAAGAATTTTTTATAAATATATTTTTTAACCTTTCAACTGTTATACATAATTAAATAATGCTTATAATAGGGCTCCCTACCCTGATCATTCTACTAAGAATTATAATTGTGTTTACAGGAACCCTCTGTAGGTCAATGGGAGAAATGGCTAAGATCTCTACATGATTTAAAACTTCCTTTAAGGGCAGCACAGTGGCTCATGCCTGTAATCCCAGCACTTTCAGAGGACCAGGCAGAAGAACACTTGAGGACAGGAGTTCAAGACCAGCCTATGCAACACAGTGAGACCTCATATCCACAAAAAAAATTGTTTTAAATTAGCTGGATGTGGTGTGCACGCCTATAGTCCCAGCTACTCAGGAAGCTGAAACAGGAGGATCACTTGAGCCCAGGAGTTTGAGGTTGCAGTGATCATGCCACTGCACTCTAGTCTGGGCAACAGAATGAGACCCTGTCTCAAAAAAAAAAAAAAACCCTTAAATTCTATGATCAATATGATATTATAGGCAAAGCTCTACATAGGAAGTACAGATACCTCAATATAAACATGAGAATGGAGAAATCATGTTCAAAAAGATGTGCTAAAATAATCCTGGCTCCAAAAGAAGAAAACTGCCTTATTAAAAAATAAATATGTACCAATTTACAGAACAAGAGTCATTACATGATTATAAAACAATGTTTGCTGCAAACATTTCCTAAGAAATACAAAAAACTAATCTATGTGTGAATTCTACCATCCCCAAATAATGGTATTTATAATGTATTCTGAATGTTCTCCTCCTATTGGGCTACAGCTCTCATAGTGTATCTTTTAACTTTCCTGAGTCTAAGTCTTTAAGAGGGTTATTTTTAACTTAACTCACAAGGTAACTAATGATTACTATTTAAGAAGAAGTTTAAGAAAATTCACCACTGATGTGTCCCTACCCAAGAAACATCTTAAATACACTGACTTACAGAAACATACTTCAACGTTAAGTCATCTCCCTATCTATTAACATAATAATAAAATGGAAAGTTTCATTACATTTTTAAAAACATAGGTTCCAGATACTCTCCTATTTTTCTCAGAAGTACTGAAGAAGTTAATTAGGAAAAGAAGGTTTTAGAGATCTTTTTAATTAATAAAAAATCAGTTAACAGCACATAGAAGGGGGCTCAACACATTCCAGGACATTAGAGGAATATAAAATAAGTATAAGACTATTACCAAGTGTAACTATTCTGGATAAAAATGACATCACCTGCTTAATATGGATTATTAATTTCAAAAGAATTGACATACTTAACACTATCTCTACACCAAATATAACGTAGTAATTTTTGATGATACGAACACTCTCATGAAAGGCCTCTAATATAAACAAAATTGATGAAGCTCCATTCCCTGCAATGATGGTCACTGATGTTAATGAACAACAGCAACATGCCGGTGACAATGTTGTGCCTGCTGCTTTCGTGTGATGCTCACAGTCACCCAAATTGCTAAGGTTATCTTTACCTAGGAGGTCAGTAAAGAAAAGGCCTAATGGTATGATCTCTGGGGGCTTTAAAATAATGTTTCAGTAGAGACAAGGGCAGAAATCCAGATCTCAGGGGGTCACAGAGGAAGCATGTGTGTCTGCCATGGGTACAGACGACTCTTCCAAAACCCCTGGCAGAGGCTGGGAGAGAGGCTGAGGAAGGGCTGCTGAGAGGAGAAGAGAATAGTCAACAACACAGAGAAGTCGAGAAGGGGAGGAGAGGAAAGGTGAGGGGCTCAGTGTTCTCCCTATACACAGAAACAAAGTGTCTGTTCCATCTTTTCACTTTTCTTTTTTACATGAAGAAATGGGCATTAGTCATGCTTTCCAATATTTGACTGCTGAAAGGGGTGCAAATACACACACATACCACACCGTTCCACTAATGTGCCACTCAGCCTACAGGAGATGGGCATCACAGGTATCTTCAGTCCCATCACCAGCCCCTCAAAAATATACCCACGCTACTTAAAGCAGTACTTCTCTAAAAGACCAAAGCACCTTCCAGAATAAAAAGAAAGAGTTGGAGTAGTAGTAAGACACCTACCCCATAAGGCAGCACACAGAATCTCAGAGTTAAACCTCTTCTTATATTTACGAATCTCTGGGGTGTCACTCTGTGGCCTAGTGTTGGTGGGGTTCACATTGACCACTGAGCCTTTCCGGGTAGGATCTTGCCTTATGGCTTCCGGTCTCATTCCATCACAGGAAAACCCCACTGAAACACAATACATCTGAAATTATTTTCTGTACACACACACCATGTCTGCCTCCCTCCCCCACACCTCAAGTGAATATTCATATGCCATAACCAACTTCGTTAAGGAGAAGAAATTTGTAAGAAATGTATATGGAGAAAGGAAATTGACTATGCAGCTCATTGCAAATAAGGCAATGCAAGTGGGATGGGGGGACTGTACCCGAGGTCTGTGCCTGTGAACACCGATCATGCCATGCCTAAGTCACTTGACAGAGCAACTCAAAGGGACTGAGTCCTGTTTGTCAGCTGCTTCCTTGCTGCTACTGTACTTACCCACAGAAGTCACAGTTGTCCCACTAGATGGAGAAATCTGTAGTAATCTGGGGTCTATAAAAGGTGTAAAGGAGGAGGAAGATTTGTGTTTCTGGAGTGTGCTACTAGCGGACTGAGTCTGCAATGTAAATTTCAATTTTATTAATACAAATGACATTTTTAAAAATGAACATTAAAAAACATTTCAATTCACTTCTATACTGCACTATTTCCCAATACAAAGTCCTATATCTCTTGCATCATTCCCAAAAATGCTCTGCAGGGAGCTTCCACGTGGGCACAGTACACCCCAGAACAGGTGTCGCTCCATCCAGATCCACTGCAGGAGCCACATCTCTTTCAGACATACTGCTCATCTACGACAGTGATGCTGCAAAGCTGCCAATAAGATCAACACTTCACGCTCCTAGCTTTTTTTTGATTAAATGGTTACAATGAAAACTCCTAAAGGAAGTCTAAAATGTCTTGATCTCAATTCACCAGTTTCTGAATTTACTCATCTACCCAGAAAAGATAATCTATGTTGGAATATTGGCAAATTTTAATTTTATTTTTTTTAAATTGAGCCTCTTGCCAGAAAGCTACAGAAGCTTTGGCTACGATTGTTTTAGGTGCATCACCGTTAAACCCATACCAAACAGGAGCTCATTAGTGAAAGGTGCAAATGACAAAATAAGGCATACCCTTTTTAACTTTTAAGAGTGCTAGTGTTTTGGTTAATAATGTAACTTAAGACAAAAAAACACAAAGAAAGTGAAACAAATTGTTAAGTGGAAATGTAATGACGATTAAAAACAAAACAAACAAAAATAAATAAACTTGCCAGTTTAGTGAGTTAAGGGTTATAGTAAAATACTGTATATTAGAGCAAAATGGAGCAAAAATTAAAATATAAATATAAGGAAGAATGTGAGTGTAGGTGGGATATATATCTCAGGAGAAAAAAGAATATGTCCGATCCAGTGTTTTCGTCCTGTAGCATTTCACCCCCTCTGCGGGCACCTGAGAGTCACTATGTCTGAGAACCCAGGCCCTCCCTAAGCCTCCTCACCTGAACACCTGCCACCTGTCAAGCTTCCCTCCCTGTCCCATGAGTCAGTGGCCAATCCAGCCAACGACCAATCTGATACCAAGGCTATCTAGGAAGCAGTTGACTTGCCCCTGCTCCTTAAGAGAGGATTTTTCTGATTCTTTCTAACAGAACCAAAGCAGGAAATGGGCAGTCAGTTAAGTGTTTACATTAACAAGATAGGCTGAAGCAACACATCAGTTTCGACCTCCCTCAACTGTTAGATAAATGCATTTAAACTAAGCCTCATGTGGAATCAAATCACTTGTTTAATTAAATACAGGGTGTTAAAGGTGGGCTCTGTCACTGCACTTAGGGCATAACCCTGTTCAAAGAGCAAACAATCATCCAGCTAGCACCCAGACTGAGCACCACAGCCGAGCCTTTGAAGCAGAACACAGGATTTCTCATACAAAATCTTAAATTAAATACGTTCTCAGATCCTTGTCCTTCTAGCTTAACATCCTAATTTTCTACGTTTCCCCAAAAAGGATTTGGCTTCTTAAACTCTGAGTGATTGTGACTTTCAAGGAAAGAAATCCCTTTAACAAGGTTGATGAAAATAAGTAATAGTGATTAATCAACAATTGCCCCCTCAGAAAGGGAAAAAAAAAAAAATTCAACCCTGGTTTGAAAGATATTCCATTCCTGTTCAGGATAACAAGTCTGTCCAGTTAAGTCCAAGTCTGCTTAACCAAATTTTCCTATACTTTATTTACTAGATAAAAAGAATGAAAAAAGCAGAGTCCACAAATGACTATAAGAATTTCATGCCAAATACATAATGGGTCTGAGAACACAGCAATCATTTTACTTAGATTTAAAAAAACATAAACTGAATAAAGAAAGCCATGCAACTACACTTATCCAGAGACAAGTAAACAGTGAACTGGCAAGTTTGGAGGGAAGTTGATCTAGGGTTAAGGGATTTGTATGCAGATCTGAAACATGTTACTTGGGGCTGGGGAAAAGGATAGGTGACAGAGAAAGCAGGGTGGGTGGGGAAGGGGTGAGGGTGTTGGAAAGGTCTGCTTTGCAAACTAGCTCCTAGGCAGTGCTGGTCTAACCCCAGGAAAGCAGCCAGCTGTGGTGCGAGACATACCTCATTAGCAGTGAGCTTGTCCTGGGGTGTCTGTGGGGACATGGTGGGTGTCGGCTGGCTGGAGGATGGGGAGGAGGAGGTGGAGGAAGTGGAGGAGGAATGGCTTTGCTGTAAGAGATCTGGCAAGAGGTGAATGCGACCGGCAAAGCCATTGCTCTCATGATGGCTGGCACGCTTTTGGTCAACTGTACTCTGTAGAAAAAACAGGCACACTTGTCTCGCTCAAGCGCTGCTGAAATTGCCTACAATCCTACTGATAACTGCTTTGTTTAAGGTGCTGTGTGACTTTTCAAACTCTGCTAAATTACCAAGGAAAAACCAAAGAAATTAGCCTGAATTGCTCATACTTCCTTGCCAAATGCCCAAGTTGAGCCAACAGAATTCAAAGTATCTAATCTGGTGGCCACATAATTCAAGTAGTGAGGGTTTAACGTGGTCTATCTGTTGTACTAGCTTCTGTTACCAAAACCACTAACCCTTTATTTTTCTTTTTAAATCATCCTGTCTGAAGTTCTAGAAAGTACCCCATGGCTTCTCTGAATCCTGGTCTTTTCCATGTTCTTCCTACTTTCCATCCAAATGCATTGCCATAGCATAAAACACATTCAGGGCAAAGTCCAAAATACTAGATAGGTGCCCTGTTCTATTTAAATGAGAAGCTTATCACTTTAATTAAGTCTAAGCTAAGAAATTTACAGACAGTTATAAAACTGAGTGATCCAAACTGAGCACATCTGGGTGGTACACATTTAATTACTCAACAGGTGAGAAAACTAACATTTTGGAACACAGAAGAATGACCTCCCAACCCTTTGGCTCTCCAAGCCTCTGGGGCTGTAATGAGGCTCGCTCTGTCCAATCTGCCCGCTCCTGCTGTGGCACTTCAGTCACTTGGAGTGAGTGCGCCCTGCAGGGCCACTGTGGCTGCTCTGCCACACCAGACTGGCTTCCTCACTCTGCAAGCCTGCCAAGGACTTCCTGTGGCTTTTCTACCGCTCAGACACAGACTGTGAGACTCAGTGCGGTGCTTGAATGAGGGCTGCCACAGACATGCAGAGGAGCAGCGATGTGGGGTGGAAGACTCCGTGCTACCTTCTGGGCATGCAGCACACACCTGCCTTCCCTAGCCCCCAACACTCGACACTCTACCCTCTGGGACTTGTTAACATGAAAACAGATGATGATGTAGAAACAGCATGAGTGAGTGAATGAGCAAGTGGGTTAATGACTACAGGAGAAGCTCAGCCTCTGACAACAGAGAGAAGACACGGGTACCTGGCGGACGATTAGAGTGCCCTCCTTGGATGGGGTCATGGCTGGTTCACTTTCTACATCATCATGGACAATCATAGTTTTCACCGATTCTGTTTCACCATTGCTCAAATTTAGAGATGACCTATGGAGGAAAAAAAAAAAACAGAAATGAAGGGCCTTAACCTCACAAGTCGAGGAGATCACCTTCTCAAGGTTGTAAGATGAAATGAGGCTACAGGTAAAAGGTCTCCTCAAAAAAAGCAAGTGCTTAATTTTTTCCCTTTAACAACAAATTTTCTTCCAGTGCAGTTTGTCTCTGAGCAAAAAATTAGAACAAATATTTACAGCTAATTAGTTATACCACACTGATATTTCCATGACATCCTCAAATTAAAAGAAAAAAATTAAGTACACACTGGGATGTTGGGGGAAGAGAAGGGGGAAGAACACAAAGGCCACCTGCTGCTGAATTCACGATAACTAAATGTTAATGCTCATGGGATCATGTGATAGGTTTTAAAAAACAAAACCATCTGATTCCCTGAGGCTGAGAGAGAAACTCTTGTCCTCTCTAAAATAGATCAAGGACTGACGCTGCTCTAGTGTCCTCTGGTCCAGAGGTAGACTCATCGGCCCCTTCTTGTTCCACATCATCGTCCTCCTCATCTGTTGTCCCCGACTCCTCACTGGACGAAGAGTAGTCTGTCACTTTGTGAGGGGGCCGCACGTCTTCCACTGCTCGAAGCTCTTTGGCCAGTGCAGTCAAATCCTAAGGCACAGGACAGAAAAGAGAGAGTAAGGCAGGGAGGAGGGGCAGCCAGAGAAAACAGGAAGGAGTGAGTTCTTTGACTATCAATAAATGCCCACAATGTTAGCTGTATAAAACTGTTTTGCAGAGTATTTACCAGTTTCATATGAAGGTGAGGTCTTACAGCTCTTGATAGAAAGGACCAAAAAAAGCCAAAGATGTTGCATGCAGTTCAAATCCCACAACAATAAAAAAAGTAACAATCTTCTTATGATAAGTTGATAGTGTTTTTTTTTAA
Source organism: Avahi laniger (assembly GCA_963575035.1). Taxonomy (NCBI): domain Eukaryota; kingdom Metazoa; phylum Chordata; class Mammalia; order Primates; family Indriidae; genus Avahi; species Avahi laniger. Next base: position 15,785 of record CAUYSK010024008.1, on the reverse strand, counting down.
ATATAAGAAAAAATTCTAGATCAACAAATGTATACAGACAGGTTCTTGGGCTTTGTTGTAAAGACATCTGCCCATATGACAAAATCTTCTTTTAAGGGGACTATTCAGAAAGCAAGCTTCTAGTTAAACAGGCCTGATTTAAAGTTATTTGGTGTGTGTTGGGGGAAGGCATGTTTCTCTAACTTTTATTATTAAAAATTTCAAGCCTACAGAAAAGTTAAAGAAGAATGAAGTGAGCACCAGTATATACCATTCACTTATCACTTCACTGACTATTAATAATTTGCCACATTCACGAAAAAGGTTCATGAGACATAAACAGAGAAAGTGGTGACCTGCATGTATCGAGGGCAGGAGGCAGTGGGCTTCCCTGTAATACTAGCAATGAATGTAAACATCAGAAAGAAAAGAAATCCACAGTAGGCTGGGAGTGGTGGCTCACGCCTATAATCCCAGCACTTTAGGAGGCCTAGGCGGGAGGATTGCTTGAGCCCCGGAGGTTAAGACCAGCCTGGGCGACATACCGAGACACCATCTCCACAAAAAATTTTTTTAAAATTAGCCAGACATGGTAGCATGTGTCTATAGTACCAGCTACTCAGAAGGCTGAAGCGGGAGGATCACTTTAGCCCAAGGACTGGAGGTTGCAGTGAGCTTTCATTGCACTACTGCACTCCAGTCTGGGTGACAGAGCAAGATCCTGTCTCAAAAAAAAAAAAAAAGAAAGAAAGAAAAAGAAATCCATAGTAAAATTTATTCAAAGAGCTTTATCCCCCTTTACTCTTCTATATTCTGATACTTTAAGACTCAACCAATCCACCAAATATAATTTTCAGGAATGATTATTGTTTATACTTCACATTTTCAAACAAAACTCCAAATTCATCTATTTGGGAATTTTATTTAAAAGTAATAACTTTTTAAAAAGCAGACTATGTAGCTATTTTTCTCTCTTATTTTTAATAGTTCCAATATAATTTTCTTCTTTTTCACAGTTGAGAATATGTTTCTTTCCTTTGAGCTTGGGCCTCTGAAATAACAGTGATCAAGTATTAGGCTTTGAGTCTTGCTATTTTGTGGTTACAGCTGTAGCTTTTAAAATGGTTAGTCAAAAAAGCTATATTTAAGAAGAGTAATAATAAATGCAGTAAATGTTATGTGTTATGAAAACTGAAGCAGAAGTTTAACGGTTCAAGTTGAAGAGGGAGCAGGACTGCAGCTCAGGCACCAGCTAAGTTTACCGGCAGACACAGTGCTGCTCTGATGCCGAACTTTTCAGACGTGGGGCTTACCACTTCGCCCTGCAGTCCAGTGGCGGTTTCACGGAGTCCAGGAAGCCATCGTTGATGAGGAAGGCACAGTACGAGGAAGCATGGTAGAAAGAAGGAGAGAGGAGAGAAGTACAGCAATCAGTTCAAGCAGGAAATTAAAATTCCACAGTGTGCACACAGTTACATGGTCAGCTTACACAAGAGGAGTTAAAGGAGAAGTACTAGAAGCAGTTACAACTACCGCCCCAGGTACCAAAAGGCAGAATTTAAGCAACAGGTAAGTTTAAGAAATGGATTTCAAAAAATTTACTCCAAAAGCCAGTATTGCAAATGCTCAATTCATCAAGAATAAGTAAAAGTTAATGCCAAGCAAAGAGAGAAACAGGATTTTTTTCCTTTTGTATTTTTAAAGTACCTGTTTCCTTAGAAGGAAATTCTGTGAAATAAAAAACACACTTTGTTCTGTTTCTTTATAAAGTGACTACACAGAGTGCATGGTTGAAGCACTAGAAAAAAGGTTTCACACTATTATTGAGGATTTTACATAGGAGGTAAGATAACTAAGGGAGGGCGCGCAGATGTGTCTGGGGTTTAGGTCATGCCTTATAATTCTTCAAATCTGTGAAGGGGCCAAACAGAAAAGACTGCAAGCCTCTCAACCACATATTTTTAATTGAAAGATCTCATTCAAGCCTGAAATAAGTAAGACGAATTTTGTGCTATCCTTACAGCAGGCTTGAGAGGTCTAAAAACTTCTTTTTTATCTTCAGGTTTTTTCACTGCATTTTCAAGGCGCTGAGATGGAGAGCCTTCAGACTTGGATGATGCTGTTGGGTCCAAAAAAGACAAGAAAGGCAGGTATGTATAAACACGTAGATGCATGTCACAAAGCTGTCCAAGCCCCCACCCCCAGTTACTTCTCTCAGCCCCAGTCATGGCAGGGTCTCCACATGCAGGTCTCAACTCCAGGGCAAATAGGGGACCTAGGAGAGCTCTGGCAGTCTTTCCGTACTTAGAACCTTCCATCATCACACACTACTTAACATGTGGTTCACAAGTAATACTTGTTATCAGTAATACAGTAGAGGGAATATTCACTAGTCTATTATTATGAGTACACTAAAATAACCAATACTGATGACAGTATAGGCCTGGAGTCCATACTGAAAGAAATGGGTTCAAATTCCAGCTCAGACCTATAGCTGATTACCTTGGACAAGTCAGTTAGTTGCACTAAGTTGTAAACTGCTCAGGGTGCTAGGCATGTGCAAAATTTTCAAAATTTACTCTTTTATGGTTCAAATCATAATGACTATTAGCGTCATTAGCAACTTATACCAGGACATTGGTTTTGTGACAGGCAGCTATATGCAAACCACAAGCCTTTTTCTAGTGATGAAGAAGGATTTCCAATATACTGATCATAGCCCAATGTCATTAATGGGGAAAGGGTAAAGGAAAGGCAGCCTACATCTCACTCTGAAGCGTTCCCCGGAGCCACTCTGAGACCCAGGGTGAGAGCCAGGCTGGGACCCTGAGTTGCTGGACCCTGAGGAGCTGCCACTGCCAGGCCTGGGCACCAGCTTCTCCACTCTCTCCCACAGAAGCCTGGGCTCAATACTGCTGTTAGAAAAGAAAAAGAAAGAAAAGCTAATCCATCATCCCAACACACAGTACCAAATTATAAACATGTGCATGATGTGTGCACTCTATGTCTTTGAAATATAGAGATGAGAAGAATAGCCTATAAACAGCATTTAACATTATATTCTCCAAAAGTTATAATGATATTATTCATGGATTTTATCTCAGATATCTTAACAAACCAAAAAAGCTAAATGATACCGTGCCATTAGCAGACCTAAAATCTTTATCAGGTGTGAGATGCAATGCTATCGTTCACTCTAGAAGTGTCACCATTTCTGTCACAGCTATAAATTCAGTTCTTAATATTATGAAAACATTTCACCTCTACAATTACACACAAAATTTTATCTGTTTCTAAGCTGCTGCTCTCACACACCCATTGCTGCTCTCAAAAATTGACACAAAAGATATTCCTTTGCATGAGCTGTGTTGGAAATGCTATGGAAAGCACAGGCTGGGATGGATTTCCTGCCACAGACAAACCCCAGCACACATTTGCTAGGTAAGATTTAATGACATAGACTTAGGAACAGAAGATACCACAGTCCACCCTGGTCATTAGCAGTGCTAAGGGGCTCTTCGCGGCTTCTGAGTTATCTATTTGACCACTTCAAGTTATACCAAGGTTCCACGGCAGAAGGCTAACTTCACAAATTCGGTGATGATCAGGTTATCAAACATTCAGCATAATGATTTTTTCTTCCCTATTATAGGGCTGGTCAATGGCCCTTTCCAGGATGATATGTTTTATATCTGAGCTGTATAATATTGTAGCCACTAGCTACACGTGGCTATAGAGCAACTGAAATAAATGTGGCTGGCATAACTAAGGAATGAAATTTTAAGTGTATTTCACTTCAAGTTAAATTTAAACTTAAGAAGCCTCATGTGGCTAATAGCTGCTATGGTGGACAGAACAGCTCTAGAATCTAAAAAAATATTATTTGGTTAGTTCACTCATTTACTGCAGACTGTCGGTCAACCAGTGACTTTCTTTAGTAACGTATGATTTCTACGTTATTCCAAAGGCCTTACGATACCCTTTAGATGAAAACCTCCCTTAGATTACAATTCTCTTAGAGCCTTTCCTCCACCCCTTCCCTGCCGTTCCCTCCACTCACTCTTACAAGAGACAGGTAGTTTTAATTTCAAAATTACTACAATACGAATTCAGATCCAAACCCTCTTTTTACTACACATCAATTTGATATTATTCATGTTAATGGATTTTATGGCAGAACATTTGTGTTTATGAGCATTTTTATGAGAAGAGACAAATAAGACTTTGCAGTAAACCTGTTAACCTTCACCTGTCATTTACCTGGTGGAGTTTCTTTGTCCTGCTTGGCTATTTTGCTGTCCACTGCCCTGCAGTGGGGAATCTCGACGGGACAGAACAGGGGAACGAGATGTTGTTCTCACAGGAACCTTTAGGTAAAAAATATAGCAATTAAATTATCGAAAACATGAGGAGGAGAAAAGATCTCCCCATGAAATCACATTTGTGCAGCAGTCCTAATTACACTGGACTTCCTATTGTCAAGCTGCTCCCAACCTTCCTTCCCCTCCTCCACTCTTACAACAGGGAGAGAAAACTTAGTCACAGGATCTAAGGAGCCAGTACAAACAGCCTTTCTACACTCTTGTAAAACACTTAAATGATGTTTGGACTGAAGCGTGGTAGCAGGGGACATATAAAGCATTTTGCTAAGATAATGTGAGAATCAGAAAAATAAGCTCAAAGAAATCAAACAATGGCCTACAAATGGATCAGCAAGAAGCACAGACTGGCAGGAGGCAAGAAAATATTCAGAGGAAGCAAATTCCAAATGTAGGAAAAATAAACTAAAATGTGCCCTTTTGTTTAATTTCATCATTAATTATAAAAACAAAACGAAAAACTCAATTTAAGAAGGAAAAAAAATCATTTTCTTTGAGATTTCTATTAATTTTTTTCCTTGTAAGATCTTTTCATTTGAAAATTTTGATATTGGTTAATGTTGCAAAATAACACACAGCTTCTATATAAACTTACAAGAAAACTGCTAAAAATAAGTTATGAATTTGTTCAAGAACCACAGTCTTTATAGAGTAACTCTTTCATTATGTTTCTACCTTACAATTAAGTGCAGCATTAACAACAAAAATAAAAAGCTAACTGGCCACTGGCTAAATGTTAATGTAAGTGCCTAACTATGGAACTTTCTCCTCACAGTAAAAGGTTCCTTTGAAATTTCATTGCCCCTTTAATTCTGGTGAAGTCACCGTACCCATAATTAAAATAAATAATCCTTTAAAACAATAACAGAAAGGACAAAGCAGCACACGTCTGTCTTTCTGCTCCTTACCCTTGGAGGCGCCTCGTCACTGTCTGATCTAGACCAAGCCTTTTGGGTGGGGTCAGGCGCCTCCGACTTAGAGTCAGAGCTCTGACTGAGCACCTCACTGCGGGAAGGTGGACATGGGTCCTGAGAACGAAGATGGTGGTGTGCAAATTTGGGAGGAGAAGGGTCACTGAAGGAATGGGATCGCGAGACAGGGGAAACATTGTTCTTGAGAGATGCCAGGTGGGACCACTGTACCTTACAAGAAAACAAAACACAAAACATTCAATGCGTTCTGCATAAAACTGGCTTTTCTGGTCAATACCAAATCCAAAGCAGGAACTGGCAAAGGCGGAATGCAAACAGGGGGCGGTCAGTATTAGGTCAGCCAAGTAGTGAAAACAGGCACGCTCTAAGTGAAGACGCGGGCTGGGAACACAGTATGCAGAAAAGAACAAATGTACATTTATAAAGAAAATTCTTTAAATATCCAGACAAACACTGCAGATAGCAGTAAATGCGAATATTTTTTTTTACAAAGAACCTGTAGACCCACTGATGAGGGATGATGTGCTCCATGCACATCCGTATCAAAGCGGACACTGAGGAGGCAGGGAGAGGGCAAACAATCACACGACAAAGGACACTGCCAAACATGCAGACCTACCTAGCCATCCTCAGCACCCGGCAGTGTACAAACCAGACTGAGTAACACAGCAGCACACTTAACTAGCAGAGACAAACCCCTTGTATTTTGACAGACTGTAACAGTATGACTTTAAAACAGTTTTTCAAATACACCAGCAATTTTTCTTGTTTCTCCTAAGTCTGAAAACCAGATATCCCCATACATCTTCAAACTAGTTATGAAAGAAAAGGAAAAAAACCAAAAACCAAAAACCTGTGTTTTCTTTGAAAATATTCAGTCCCATGGGCTTCCTGAATTAACTAATGTTGGAGTATTCTTCCTATTTGACAATTATATGTCAACTGAGTTTATTTTGTTGTTTTTAAATTGGGGAAATAATCTAATCTCTGAAATAATCTATAAAATATTTTCATTAAATTATATTTTATTGTTTTAAAATATTTGTCCAATATTGCAATTTACATAATCCTGGCTACATATCTATTATATCAACATATTTAATGAAAATTGAAAATACCAAATCACAATTTGTTCAACCTTTCCAAATGCAGAATGTAGAGTTAGTTCCAGGTATATGATTTCTATGATTTATAGGTGAGATTCACATAATCCCAGTTATCACTATAATCTTAGACTTCTAAAATGTTTAAGATTTTCAGAGGGAAAGCATGTAATTGAAACCATTACCTGAAATTATAATCAAAAATGAGTTTTAAAATAGAATCCTACATAAAAAATGTTTCCCCCAAAAAATGTTACATAGTTATATGTTTCGGCCAGTAGCAACTTTAGAATAGAAGGAAGAAAAGGGAGGCTATTTCTAGGTATGAAACAAAATTAATCATGAATATAAAAATTAGTCTACATAATTCAGGAACTCTTATTTTCTAAAATGTCAGTGGCCAAATAGATAAAGATTCTCCATTTATTGTAAGTTTAACTTGCAGAACAAAAACTTTTATCCTGTACTCTTCAATCAATGCAAAGTTGTTAAACTTTGAACAACTGTCATCAAACCTATTCTAGTAGTCTCTCTTCTCCTCCCTTTTTTTCTTTTTTTAATTTACCCTCACCTGCTTTTCTCTTTCTTTTATTTTTCTTTCCATTCCATACTCTCTGGAGTTACCTATGTACTGACAGGCCGGCTCTCCTATGACTCAAGATGCTACTGATCCCATGTAAACACCCTCTCACCCCTCCCACACCCGTGGCTTCTGTCCTGGTTCTTCTTCTATTTTTATTTTATTTAACTTTTCTAGGCTGCAGTTTCCTGTCATCCAGGGGATTACTGTTGCAAAGCACATTCGAGTTCTCATTGGAATTTGTTTTATAGAACACCATGGCTGCTTCTGTCACAAGAACATAAACTTTTGTCCCCCTACACATGCAAACAACAGTGACCAGCAAACTCAAGCTTAAGAACTTGTTCCTAATGTTCTGGATTACACAGTAGCAAGGAGGAAAATGTCTAAAAGTCAGTAATTTTCAGCAAGAGACCAGGAATCAGTGTTTTAAGGATCGCCAAGATCTTTGAATCTTTGCTGTCTACTCTCTCCTACTGACCATGTAGTGGGTTCTCTTCTCGTCACACAGCACTCAGCCCAGCAGCTCTCTCCCCTTAGACAAGGCTTACAATGCTGTGGCAGAGCCAGGAAGAGGTCATGACCTTTGCTCTGACCTACCTCAGGGAAATCTATAGCTAATCCATTGGATCTAATCTTTTTTGGATATTGAATCCTTTGAGAATCTGATAAAAGCCCTTCTCCCCAGAAATGTGCACATCTGGACAAGTCAAAAAATTCTACATGAAATTTCAGGGGCATTATCAGTTCTCTAAGGCCCATTCATGGAAGTTGGCCAGGAGCAGAGGACTCCAGGGCAAAGCGTTTACTTTTAAAATGCTTGGAAGGAAAGGTTCTGGTTCTCCTTCTATGTGCTTATAATACTAACTCTCTAAAAACTAAACTAAAAAATCTTTGTATTAGAAGAAAGAGGCATTTAACATCTGAGTTAGGGAAGGCAAAAAGTTAGAAGAAGAAGAAATCACTGACTCTAGATATTCTTAATGAGTACAAGAAAAATCTCAAAAAAAGAAAAAGATCCTTCTTTTCTCTATCAACTGTGTGTCATTTTAGTCTAAAGTGACTCCTGCTAATCTCTTCTCTGTTTAAATGTGGTGACAAACTAAACTGTGGATGTCACAAGCAGGCATGAGGCTCAGTGAGCCAGCGCACGAGCTCCTCAACCACAGCAAAGCTGCTGTTGCTACCTGTGGCTCCGCGGGTCTCTGCAGCGCAGGATGCACAGACTCGGAGTTGCCATTGGAAAAAGACTCTGATCGGGAAGGCACTGGTGGCTCCAATACTCTGCCTGTCTGCTTAGACTGGGCTTCAGGGGAGCTGTGGTTAGTTTTCCTAAATCTATCTTCCACCTGCATCAGAGAATTAGAAGAGATAACTCAATGTTAGTAGGAGAAAAGCAGAGATATGGAAGAAAGTCTGAAAGTGGAAGAATTCTACAGAGAAGTTTTCTATTTTCTTCGGCTACAAGAAAAGAGAGGGGTAGCTGGGGGTGGGAGGGAAAAGGTAGATAAAGCAGGGCTAGGATTTGAATCAGGAAAAAGAAAATACTAACGAAGATAAAAATTAAGCAAAGCAGCCGCTAAGATCTCCTTGTTGCTCAGAATTCTAGGATTGAATATGATGATAAACTAGAAAAAAATTAATCTGTCACAATCAACTAAACCAACATATTAAAAGACTAGCATCAGGAATCCAAATCACATTTCATTCCACCAAAAATAAAGGCATTCCCCAACGAGCAGAACACTTGTTCCTGGGATCTGCTCTCTGCAAGACATAGACACCTGTGGGCTGGGATTCACCCCCACCGTGCGCACATCATCTCCCTGTCTGCCTCGCATCCCTGAGCAGTCACTGCTGTGCCGCACCGTATTCTGAGGTTCTGGCTAGCCCTACCGCACCAATTCAGTGACAAATCATGATAGGTGGAAAGTCAGTAAATTGGACTATAGGCACACTTCAGCCTCACACTAGTCTGGGAGACATAGTTAACCAAACCACTATTCCTCTCATTCACACTTTAAACAATAATTGTGCCATGCAATCTTCTTTTTGTTTAGTTTAGTTTCCAATTCTTATGAGATTTGTTAACTGAGGCATCTTGTCCTTAATGGAAAAGGCACTAACTAGATATGAGACCTTGGGCAAGTCCCTCTACTCCTGCAAACCTCAAATTCTCAGCTAGAAAACAAAGAAGGTCGATCAGGTAGATGATCTCTGTAGCCCGTTTTTACATTAACGTTATACAGTTCTGAGGAGTCATTATATTATTTTCGAGAAAATAATCAGCACAGAGAAGGAAAGCAGATACCTCTCGAGCTCTGTCGGCAGGCTCGTAGTGGGTTTTGGGCTCAGGGGTGTGATAGCTTGGCTTGCTCCTTTCCTGCTGCGGCGGTGGCTGCGGCTGCTGAGGGTGCTGCGGGTGCGGCCTCCTGTGGTCATGCTGTAGAGACAGGAGATATGCTTGTTCTTGTTGCAACTGCCTCTGGAGCCTCTCTGCCTGCCGGTGCTCCTCCATCTCCCGCCATCGGCACTCCTTGGAGAGGGAGAGGATAACACTAAATCTATGGGACACTGGAGAGCTCACCTCTTCTCTGGATCTGTTCAACTTTTTTTTTTTAAGATAATACATATTCCCCCCTTTTTATAACAAAGCAAAATGACTGGGATTTTAAATAGCACATTACCTGTGGAAAAACCTGCCAGCTGTTGCTAGCCACAATATCATTGGACAGAGTAAGAGAGAATTCAATTAAATGTCATTTTCAGTGGTATAGATACTACGTAAAAATCCTATGGCATGTGCTTTGAGTCTGCGGCCCTCAGCATTCCAGTTTGTTCACTGAATGCCAGGTTCTGTTCAAAACCTCGTCTATCTACCAAACGAGAACAGTTAATTTATTAATGGGAAACAAATTAAATAAACACCATGCAATGTGCCCCAAGTAGTATGACCATAAAAGATACTCCCTTTTGAGCCTGGCTGCCACAGCAAAACCAAAATGGTCTGGTGAGCACCACAGCTTGCCCGATTCTGGGGAGGGATAAATGAGCCCTGATACTACAGAACAAGACAGAGGCGGGTGTTACCAGTAACATGGCCTGTTCCTGGAGCAGCTGCTGCTGAAGGATTTCCAAGTGCCGCTGCTCCTCTTCTAGCTGTCGCCTGATATACTCCTGTCACACAGAAATCACCCAGCAATCAATTTATCCAAAAGGAAAGCATGAGAATCACCTGAATGGAGCACCAAGAACCATTTGCTCCAATCATTTTCAGTAATAATTCACTCACTGGTGAACAACTAAAAAAAAAAAAAATCCACTGCTAAAGCTTTTTCCAAGAACTTCAACTTGGCCAGTAAGACCTAAAGAGTCTAATAAATGATGATATGCATTCCCTTGCTACACAGGAAGGTATTCGAAGGTATTTGTTAGAATATAGCAGTTATAGACAAATGCAGAATTTTAAAGGAAGATGCCATTCCTCTAAGGTTAGTAGACTTCAGAGAAATTAAGAATTTAATTAGAAAGGACCAGAGGATCTTGATTAGTAAATATCTCCTTATTAGTCATTATTTATAACAAGCATGAATCACTGATTTTTGAAACCTAAAACCAAAGCCTGTTTTTTTTTTGTTGTTGTTGTTGTTGTTTTTGAGACAGAGTCGCACTCTGTTGTCCAGCCTAGAATGCCATGATGTTAGCCTAGCTCACAGCAACCTCAAACTCCTGGGCTCAAGTAATCCTCCTGCCTCAGCCTCCCGAATAGCTGGGACTACAGGCATGCGCCACCATGTCCGGCTAATTTTTTCTATATATTTTTAGTTGTCCAGCTAATTTCTTTTCTATTTTTAGTAGAGACAGGGTCTTGCTCTTGCTCAGGCTGGTCTCCAACTCCTGAGCTCAAACGATCCACCCACCTCGGCCTCCCAGAGTGCTAGGATTACAGGCGTGAGCCACCATGCCTGACCCAAAGCCTATTTAATATTAAAATACAACAAACATGATTTGTGCTTTCTCTGATGACTCAGAAAGTACCTGAAATGACTACATTCTGAAAAATGATCTGGGAATACCTGACTCAGGCAACTCCCCAAAAATGAACAGGCCCAGGCTCTTCATGACGAGTTCGTAGGGTGGGGTGGGGTAGGGGGGAGAATGAGAAGGAGAGAGAAAGGAGTAGGGTAGGGATGAGGGTGGTTTTTCTTTTCAATGAGGAGAGATCAACCTTAACCTCTGTAACAATGAAAACAGGTAAACGCATCCACAATATGTTATATAGAGAGCTAAGAGCCACAGCCTGATGCTGCATGTATATCGTAACACACAGGGATCTCAGGAGGCCTGGACCCCAGTTCCACTGAAGACTGGTTCTATGACCTCTAGGCACATTCTAAACCTCCCATTTTCTCAGTCGCCTCATTTGAGAAATGAGCATGAAAAATCTCTCCCAACTCTTATGGGTTTTTGTGTGTGGCTCAAACATGAAATAAGCTTGAAAAAGCATGAAACATTTTATAAGAAAAAGTGGCTTCCTTCCTTTTCAACAGAGAAAAAAGCTAATTACCTGTTCTAAAAGGGTATGAGTAGCCTAAGGAGCATGAGGAGAAATTCTACCCTGAAATTTGGATTGTTATTTTAGAGTGTGTGCTGCTGCCCAGCCCCTTGTATCATGGCGCACACCTTAAATAAAACTAGTCATCACCAGGGCTGAATAGAAGCTTTAGTTAACCAATCATTTTGGTTAGGAGAATGCTGGATAACAGAGAAAATGTGGTATATAAACATCCTTAGATGTCCTCATCTTACGAAGCAAACTGAGCCAAAAAAGCCAATCTGGGGGGAAGCTTCCTTACAAGTCCATGAGTAAAGATAAAGATGCCCGGTTCTGACCTGGGCTCCAAGTCCCTTTCCCTGATGCCCAGCCTTCATGGCACATGCTCTACCAACACCTACCCCAGCAATGTCTGCACGGTCTTACCCAACACAACTGGAAAAAAGAGCTCCACTCCCAACTCATTTTTTCTTTGAACAAAATAATTAAATCGTAACTTGAAAGATCAAGTTAGTACACTCATTTGTTTTCTGCATTCAAACCACAGGGACAACAAGAAAAATCACACCCTATCCAAACCACAAAGGTCCTACCACACAGTCAAACATACAGAAATATAACACACATCTACACAAACATACACTTATGTAGGATGAAATGTGTCCCACAGCACCGTTAATGTGAGGAATTACTATTAATATTTCACAGCGGAATAGGGAAAGCAGAATAGAACTAATTTTAGAAATTTTTTTCTTCTTATTCTCTCCTTTGCTGTTCACATTCTTGCTGCAGAGTACTTGCTATTCACAAAATCTAATGACTGCCACTAAAGCGTTAAAGATGAATTATAATACTACCATCATCTCTTTCTCTCACAATCAAATTCTGGTAATTATCTCTAGGTCATTTAATTCTTATAAGCTTATATTTTCTCCCCTTTGCAGCCTCCAGGTATAAACATAACCAGAATGTTAAAACACACACACTACACAGTTAATGGTCGATAACATCAATAAGGCAACACAGAGAGCGTCACTGATATTCCTGGAGAAACACTGATGAGCATGCAGACCCCAGTCTCAGAAGACTCAAGACACATGACTGCTATCAAAGACAGTGGATGAACAGTCACATTTGGAAGATAACACCATGGTTTATAAGCATTTTAAAATATGGATTTCAGGTATTATCTAAACTGGTCCTCATTCATATCCTTTTTTCTTTATTCAAAGCTCATAACAAAGATATCAATTCAAAGACAAGAAAGGCAAAGCAGCTGGGTGCGATTGCTTTCTGTCTACACAGGTGGTTCAGGAAACAAAGAAAATTTCTAAATAAAACCACACCTGACATTAATAAAATGCCACAAATATTACTAAATCCTCATCTTTTTTGGTTGAATAGCGTTATCAGGTTTTTTTTTTAATGCTACCTATGTGTATACACAATTATATGCAAATATAGACTACAATAATCACTTAGCCACTGGATATTTCAAACATTTCTAATAAGAAATTTCTTACAGTTGGTTTGTAATTTCATTTTTTTAAGTCAGTCAGATATTTGGTGTTCACAGCATTTAAGCCAAGCCTGAGAAGATACATTCAGAAATCTTTCAGGTATCACACTATCTGGAGACCACTTAACTGGTTTCAACATGTTTCTGAAGTATAATGATTTAGAGATCTTTTTTTAAGACAAGAACTCAATTTACTGGTGTCTTTCCAATTACGTGTCACCATTTTTAAATACCTGAAGTCCTGAGTGTGTATGTACGTGTGTGTATACATACATATGCATGTGTACTTTCTGTTCCAAACCCCCAGCTCTGCAAAATAACAAATTTCACAAATTAATGGCTGGAATATTCCTTGTGAACTAACCTGTTCTCTTTCAACTCTCCTTTTTTCTTCTTCTGCCCGTCTCCTCTCTTCCTCTTCTTTACGCCTTCTCTCCAATTCCTCTAGACGCCTCTTCTCTTCTTGTTCTCTCCTTCGCTGTTCACGTTCTTGCTGCCTTCTAGCTTCACGCTCTCTCCTTTGTTGCTATAGATGTAAAGTATGTATAATTACCAGGGGCCTTTCAGCTATGGCTCTCCTGATATTGCTGACCAGCTACAGGTGGATACCAATGAGGGGAAGTTCGTGGGCCCCCTCTCTACTGGACAATTATTTCCAGACTGCCCCTCAGCCCCATATGTAAGGGCTTCCTCATAAACACTGGTGAAAGGTGCTGTGTGTTTCTGTGAATTCTTAGGGTTTGGTTTCATTTTGGTAACAATTATTGCCCACTGCTCACTGTACCACAGAAATCAGGGAACAGAGGCCAGGCACGGTGGCTCACGCCTGTAGTCCTAACACTCTGGGAAGCCGAGGCAGGTGGATTGTTTGAGCTCAGGAGTACGAGACCAGCCTGAGCAAGAGCGAGACCCCGTCTCTACTAAAAATAGAAAGAAATTATCTGGACAACTAAGAATATACAGAAAAAATTAGCCAGGCATGGTGGCGCATGCCTGTAGTCCCAACTACTTGGGAGGCTGAGGCAGAAGGATCACTTGAGTCCCGGAGTTTGAGGCTGCTGTGAGCTAGGCTGACGCCACGGCACTCTAGCCCAAGGCAATAGAGCAAGACTCTGTCTCAAAAAAAAAAGAAAAAAAAAAGAAATCAGGGAACAGAAAATTCTTGACACTTAGCAAAAAACACTACAGTTACTGACTCCTCTTCAACATTATGCTCTAATATTTGAAACAGTAAACTGGACCAAGAGTAAGAATTTAAACTATCAACCATAAAAATCACTACAGTCAGAACAGCTCCACAACTTGGGAGAGAGGCAAAAAAAATAATTAAAAATAAAGAAAGCCCTTATTAAATACATCTTAATATATGATTAATGGGAAAAGCTGGCGCTTATATCAGAACCTCAAAAGAAAATGGTCAACATGAAACATACACACCATCAACTAAATAACATCAATCTATACTGGATTAACCTGATGTCTATGACTTCAAATAAAACCCAGGGAATTCTAACAAACATGCCTTTTCAGGTTTAACGTGCTAGGAATAACAAACATGATATAATCCTTTGAAGCTTTTACAAACTGATGTCATTATTTTCTTAAATTATCCTTTCTTTAAAAACAAAATCAAACAAACTAAAAATTGCATGATGCTGTAAAGTGATTTCCAAATCTCTTAAACTATAAAGAGATTTTCTTATTACTTAAAATTTTCGCAAGCATGCCTTAATAAATATGTACTTTTCCAACTATGCTTTAATTATCCAAGTTCCCTTTCTAGTCTGTTATTTAAAAGTAATGCTTTCATCTAACAATTTTAAAAAGTTTTCTAAATAAATCATACAATGATAATGAGATCTATTTAAATATACTCTACTGGATTTATTGGCTTTAGTAGAAACTAACAAATTTCAATAAACCAGTCTATTCTTAAAACTCCACTATCTTCAAAACTTTTTTCTAAGAGATAAGGCCTTGCTATGTTGTCCAGACTAGATGTAAACTCATGGGCTCAAGTGATCCTCCTATCTGAGCCTCTTGAGTAACTGGAACTACAGGCACATGCCACTGAACCTGGCCTAATTTCCAAGAACTTCTGAGGTCATGTTATTGCACACACATATACTATCAACCTTTAGGTTTTTTTATATGCAAGTTCTAATGAAGTCATAGTACAGAAGTTATATTTATTTGCTTCTTCCACATCTTTAGACAACAAATAATATGTGCACTGCATTAAGATAACTCTTAAAAAATTTAACTGCAACCATGATCAAACACTAGACCAGGATGCCAAGAGAACATTTAAGAACTTACAAGGAGTTCTTAAAAACAAGACAGCCACCCTCTGCAAAACAACTCACCCCTGACTTGACAGAAAGAAAGACCTTAGCTGTAGGGGCAGTGGCACACTGTGATGCATATATTAAAGCTAGAATTGTTTAAAAAAAAAAATAAGTAGCACTGTTCTAACATGTACTCCTGATGTTAGATACTAATGATTTGGAGAGATAAGGAAATGGTTTCTATTCCTTTTTTTTTTTTTTTTTTGAGACAGAGTCTCATTCTGTTGCCCGGGCTAGAGTGCCATGGCGTCAGCCTAGCTCACAGCAATCTCAAACTCCTGGGCTCAAGTGATCCTCCTGCCTCAGCCTCCCGAGTAGCTGGGACTACAGGCATGCGCCACCATGCCCAGCTAATTTTTTCTATACATATTTTTAGCTGTCCAGTTAATT